>JADRCD010204229.1:36608-48771 GCA_019843815.1 Montemys delectorum | reverse complement strand
ACACACACACACACACACACACACACACACACACACACACACCCCATGAGTGGAAACAAAGGACAGACCAGTTAAGTTGGGAGGAAGAAGAAGGTTAATGGGGATGGGGGCAGGGATGGGGACCAGAGAGGATAAGGAGGGGTTATGATAGAATACATTATGTATGTGTATAAAAATGTCATAATAACCCATTATTATGTATAATTTACATATATTAATAAAACATTAAGAATGAAAGAGACAGAGAGATGGTATATTAAATGATGTTAATTAGATATACAAGAGACCATTTTGAGAAACCATAGTCTATTCGGTTCAGCTAACCCATGCTGGATTTATTCCCAGAGATCATGATGATGATGAGTCTAGTTTCAGTACAGTATTTTCTAAGAATGCACTTGTTTATTGCTTTATTCAGAAGCCTTATGCTCAAATATACACGAGTCAGGTCATTTCTAGGAGGTTTGTACTCTGATTAAGATTTTAATATTTCCCTCCTGATTTCTGCATGCAAAAATGGAACAATTTGCCCATTTATTTGCAAGGAATAAAAACATATAATACCAAAGAAAATTAGAAGGCAAAACTCTAGAATAACATGATTCTTCAGAAAATACAATCCAATTATAGAAGACAGGTAATATCCAGTTCTTTTTTGGTTGACCTATAATAAATGCAGATTGTCTAGGTATTTAATATAGAGTGGTATTTCAAAGCCAAATGGTGGCTATTATTTCTATTATTGGGGGAGAAAGTAATATCAAGGTGGAAATTAGTACTCTGGCATAGAAATGGGGGAATGTCTTATGAACAAAAGTGTCTCAAAAACACCCATTCTTTTGAGCACAAGCTAGGAGGCTGTCCTTCCGAATAATGGAATAATGCTTTGGTACTGCCTATGGCAGGGCAGGCATTATTTGAGGACTTGGGCACAGAGAGCAAGATCAAAATAATCAGCCCAAGAATACTAACTAGACAGAGCAGCATCAACACAGGATACACTTTGAAAATGTCTGCGACTGTCATAAAAACGGGCCCCATGACTGGACAGAGAGTAACCGGTAAAAGAATGGACCATGCTGCAAGAGATGTGAAGGGTCCAGGGTGGAGGTTGTCACCATTCTGGGGAAGTCTTGGTTGAGCCTTCCCTCAGGGCAGGCTCCAGGGGAAGCATTCTCTACTCAGCAAACTGTAACTGGGGACCAGAGAGGGTGTGGTCAGAGATAAGGTCAGGGGTCACATAGTCCAGGTCGTGCTGGACCGCAGGTCACATGAGGAATCTAGAATTAATTTCAGTGACGATGGAAATCACTGAGGATGTTTTGAGCAGAGGAAGAACTAGGGCTGATCAATGCTTTCTGAAGTCTGGCTCCGGAACAGAGAAAGGGTAAGAATGAGGTCAGTTGGAGGCTCTCGTGTGAGGCAGGTAAGAGGTGGCTCTGGCGGAGGCTAAAGAAGGGAATTGCTAACTATGGTGCATGGCGTTAATTGTCAACTCCATAGGGTCCAGCCTGACATGGGAATAATCTCTGCGAATGCCTGTGGGGATTATCTTGATTGCATTAATTGAGGTGGGAAGACACGTCTACCGTGGGTGGTACCATTCCCTGGCTGCCACCCTGATCGTCCAAATGGAGAAAGCCAGCTGAGTACACAAAAGGAAGCATTTACAACTCGCTGCTCTTTGAGTGTACATGCGTGGCGACCAGCTCCCTCGAGGGCCTGAGGCTGCCGCCAGCTTACTTCCGCTTTACCTGGGATGGCAGGCCAGATAAACTCTTCCTCCCTTAAATTGCTTTCATTAGGGTCTTTTATCACAACAGCAGGAAAAGACGCAGAAGACACTAATTTAAACCAAAAAGCATTTGTGCAGCTGCTTCTGCTTGCCAGCGCGCACGCCAGGCTAAAGGGCGTGCTTGGTAAGAAAAGCATAGGAATTTGAAGTCGGTCCCTCAGGCATTGGACAGCAGACAACCCTCCATACCCAAGGTGTGCTGAGACTCCGGTTCAGGCAGCCAGGTTATTGTAAAGTTCGGAGAATGTTCCACCTGTATGTGTAAGGACACTGTCTTTATTCGAGGGAGAGTCTAGTGAATTTAGCATGGCAGAAGCTAAGGGCAGGTGTCCACGCGTCTCTTCCATGAGCTGGGATTCCATGGCTGATGAGGATGGAGCCAGGTTCTAGGCACTCTGTAGAGTTTTTAACGCTGGAATGTTTTGAATGTTTAAAAAAAAAAGCAGACAGCTGTTCTGTTGGTTAGGGAGCAGAAGAGCTGCCCAGTTGGAAGGAATAAGCAAGAACGACATTTCTGGGAGACATGAGTCATAGACTGCCATTGTCCCGTAGAAAAGAAAGTCTTTGGGGACTGTTTCAAGCCAATGTTTTTTTTTTTTTTCCTTTAATGTTGAGGGGAACCTAAATGGGGCAGTGATAGGTTAAGCATATAGGCCAGAGAGGGAGGAGTGGACCAGGGACACGGTAGAATCCAGGGACCTGATTTTATTCTTTGCTTTGCTGGGCTCCTTGATTTGTAGGAATGGATAGCATAGCAGATACCCTGGGAAGACTCTGGCATATCTTGCAGTCCATGGGTCAAGAGTGAAGTGAAGCTATATCTCCTGTGACAGAAGGCCAGGAGGTTCTTAGAGCCTGGTTCTGTTCTGACTCACGTTGGCTTGAGTCAGCAAAGGGCTGCGGGCATGTTCTGATCCCATACCCTCTCTGTCTCAGGATCAGAGCCATCTCTTTGGAGCACTCCACTGCCCATCTCTGCTTTACTTGTCCCAGTTTTAAAGAGGGCAGCTAGTGCTTTGTGGTCAGCCTTGGGACTCACAGGCCTCACCCTCATTAGTTAAAGGAGCCTGGGGCCCTCTGGTTGGGCAGCGTGTCAGTGGAGCTGGGTAGGTGATATTGGACGTGCACTACCGCCTGCTGAAGAACCATCTTCCGTTTCTCAAAAGCCTGGCCATTCCTGTGGCAGGATGTGGAGGGCAGAGAGCATTTCTGGTCATTCTTGAGGAAGGCTCCACTGGTGTTCTCCAACTGGCCCGGCCTGGGGAGAAATGCTCAGTCTCCTTCTAAGGGAGGTCTGGAGGAACTCAGTGGAGAAGGGGCAACAGTCAGGTAGATAAGAGAGCCTGGCAGGGCACAAGAACATTACTGGAAAAGAGAGAGAGGGAGGGAGGGAGGGAGGGAGAGAGGGAGAGAGGGAGAGAGAGAGAGTACATGGATGTGCAGTTTGCAGACAGAGTTGCAAGAAGAGGCAAGGACATGAGACAATTCTCTAGAAGATTCGTTTTCCCACACTCTCTGCTGTGAGAACCAGACATTTCCCCAACATCTTCCATGTTATTACACAAACAGAGTCTGTGTTTCTTTCTTTTTCTTGATGGATTAAAATATGTGAAGAGTTTTTTACACTCGATAGTGTAAATCCAAATGGGTTAAAGAAGACTCAGAAAAAAAAAACAAAAACAAAAACAAAAACAAATACCACATGTTTTCTCTGCTCTATGGAGCTTAAATACCGTGTGAGTATATGTGTGTGTGTGTGTGTGTGTGTGTGTGTGTGTGTGTGAATTTGTACAACATGAAGCTAGAAGTGGGATCATGAGAGGAGCAGAGAGTTTTAAAAAGGATTTGTTTTTTTACTTTTAATTAACGTGTACTTGTATGTGGGAATGAGCATATGAGCACCGTCTAACAGAGACCAAAGGAGTCAGATCCCCCTGGAGCAGAGGCACAGGTTACTGTAAGCTGCTCTGTGTGGGTGCTGGCAATCAAACTTGGGTCCTCTGCAAGAGAAGAATACGCTTTTAACCACAGAGCCACCCCTCCAGCTCTGAAGGAAGAGATCTTTCGGGAGGTGGACACAGAAAGCATAGTGGGACTTCTGTGAAGAAAAAAAAAAAAGTAAAAGGCAAGGTGGGGGCCGACTGGGGGGAGAAAGGGAACTGGCTGGAAGGGGAGAGACACAGGAAAATGGGGAGGAAACAAAGGAGAATAAAGTATAAGGACACACACATGAAGATGCCATGACGAGACCCACTACTCTGCATACTACCTTAAAAAAAAAAGCTACCTTAAAAATGTAGGCCACAGACCTGAATATGTCTCACCAGAAGAAAGGCACAGGAGTTCCTGGCAGGTATGAGAGGATGCTCAGTCACTAAAGTGGCAGGGAAATGCCAATCAAAATCAGACCTTTGTGTGATATGTAAAAACAATATACTATAAGCTATTATATGTAACACACACACACACACACACACACACACACATATATATATATATAAAATATATGTTACTATAAAATAATTATATAAAAACTATGTAAAAACACTAAACCTGAGAAACAGAAGCAATGACTGTTGGTGAGGATGTGGAGAAAGTGAACTGTCTGCTGTCTACTTCTGGCTTTGAGGCAGGTCAGGTTCCAGAGCAAGGTTTTGTTGGGAATTAGAAGCCCATTTCAGCGGTGTTGAATGAAAACCTGTTCACCAGAAATGTTCTCTACTCTCTCGGAATGTATGCATTTGCCCAATAAACATGGACGTGGCTTATAGGGAGAGTCTTCAGATTATTCCACATATCTCTCCTGCCCTGCTCAGACCCGAGAACCTCCAATGTGCTAAGGATCGTGTGCTCTGGACCACTGAAATGCTTTAAACTCAAAGTTCAGCAAATGCCACCTTTCATCCTCCGCATGTGAAATCATTACTATTGTATAATTATAGTAAACCCCATCCCTGGTACTTTGAAAAGAGCCCGTGTGAAGTAGCAGGATAACGGCACTGACAGCCTGGTTTGTCGTCAGAAGAGACAAAGAGGAATTGTCAGTGTATTGATTTTTGTCTCAACACAGCCTCACAGACACATGATTTAGAAAACGCTTAAATGAAAAAGCAGTCAGGGATTATGTGCCTTCAATAGAGCAAGACGATCTGTCTTGAGATCTTATTCAATGGTCACACCTGTGGATGCCACTGACCATAGAGTCGATGCTGGCTGATGTCATGATCGAACACGGATTGTGTTTGCGGTAGACCTGACTTTCCAACAGCCTAACACTGGGAGAAAGTTTCAGTGGAAGATTCCTTGAGCTGACCTCAGGCCTTGCAGTCTGAAGCAAGGCTCCATTGCCAGGTCTGGAGTGATGTTATCCAAAGACCCATCCTTTGTTCTCCTTTCTCCCTGGCAGCTGTGCGATTCAGTTGTTCATTACATACACACTCAAGCCACTGTTTCTTGGTAAGGCATGAAGCTAGCCAGTCAAGATACCATGTTTTGGGACAACCTTCTTGATGTAGAGTCCCACAGTGGTACTGCGGCATCACCTGGCAAAAGATCTAACCAAACTAGCTCACTCGTGAGAGGTCCCATTTACCATTGATGCACTTCCTTTATAGACGGTTGAACCCATTCCTTAAGGCAAAGTCCTCATTCCCTGCCTCTTACTATTTTATAATAGGGATTACAATTTCATATGTGTGTATGTTTAAAGGATAACTGGTTTCAGACCATTGCAACTTTGTATTATTCTCTGTTATTTATTCATCTAGACAAGGTATCTCTGTGTAGCTCAGGGTGGTCTTGAACTCAAAAGCCTCTTGCTCAGAGTCCTGAGCACTGAGGTGTTAGGCATGCACCATTATGCCCAGCTGTTCTGTTTTATTGAATTAGTTTCATCTTCCAGTTGAATAGGCGCTTCCCTGCAGGTAAAAATCCCCCAATCCCATTTTTTTGCTTTTTGCTCTAACTTTAGTTTATGAGTTTGCATTTATGTATTTTTTTTTAGTGTAGACAAGTTCTATAGACTATTAATTTGAACTGCCTGAAATCAATGTTTCTAAAACAGAAGTCTGGCTGTGATAATCCTTTTTTTTTTTTTTTAAATAAATACTTTCATGGGGTGGGCAGAGTGACTCCACTGTAATTCCAGCACTCAGGGGCTCAGGCAAGAGGACGGAGAATACCAGAGTAGCCTGGTCTACCTAGAAAGTTCTAGGCCAGCCTGGACTCTGACCTGGTTGCTTGGTCACGTGCAAGCTTTGTGGTATTACTTTATTGTTCCAAATGTTCCTTCCCTAGTGCCAGAGTGCTGAGGAGTTCTTTTTTGGTGTTGATGTGTGACAAAGGTCTCAGGCCACTGAGTCTTGGCTCTTAAAGATCTCTCTGACCAAATCTTTCCCTTCAGTTCTAATGCTTCTGTTTTAAAAAGTTTAATTTTTTTTTAAAAAAAACTAAAATAGTGATATTAAGACAAAAGGAATGGAGGTAAAGAATATATGAAACAATGAAGATTGTTTGCCCAGCCAGAAAAAAAATAGATATTTTGTGCAGGTTAAAAAAGCATATTAATAACTTCATGAGGCTAACCAATTTAGGACTCAATTAGGAATGTGATCCCAGGAACTACATACAAATTATTGTAATTATCACGACAGGAAATGGTACTCCTAGGAAATGGTAGGAGGCAGAAATTTAAAAGGAGGAATATATTATTTAAAAGTCAGGCGGCTTGTCTTTGTGGCCCTAAGAGTTGAACTGGGGAAATTAAAGAGCTCAGATCATAAACTAGCAGCAAAAGGGAGCCCCAAGCTATCCACTCAGCAAAAACTCAGTGCCAGAGCTGGGGAGCCAGGCTTGTGGTTACTCAATGGAAGCGAGTGTTTAATTGTGTCAGGGCCACTGTGTGCCATAGATTTAACATACCATCTCGAACATATTTTGCAACTTGGACAATTAATTCCACACCTGTACTGTCCCGCATCCAGCTTTATAAAACATGTCATCCACATAAAAATAAATGTACGTGGCAAATAGCCTTCTCTCCCGTTTGCCAAAAAAACAGATTACTATCAGGATGGCCGAATTATCACCTGCTGTCAACAAATGGATTACCCAAGTTAAGGTCATTATTGTTGCTGTCATTATGGTGCGTATTAAAGCTGGCGTGTATGAACAGAGGACCGAGATGGATGGGCCAGAATCTAGCTGGGGCTGCTATTAGACCTTTGTGAACTTCATTGTGCATGCTTGCAAGATGATGAATTAAATCTAACCATGCAGCCCTTCAGTTTTTTTTTTTTTTAAACTGCTTCTTTAAATGAAGATTTTTTTTTTCTTTCTTGCTAAAGGTTTTGGATGAACTTGGCATCCATGAACCTCTACATATTGTCATCTCCTGACATTTTCCCTTCTGGATTATTAGAAATATAATACAAGACAAAAATACCTTTGGATTTGAAACAGCAAGGAGTAGAGATAACAAGAATATTTATTTCATTTACTCCTCGGCTTTTTATTTGCCTCTCTTATTATTTATGAAATTTATTCTCCTCTCCCCCCTTTAAGAAGAATACCTTTAAAGTCTTTTGCAGTTAACTTTGATTTCCATGTTTCTATTTTATTTAATTAAACTTTTTGAAGGCATTTTTCACCCTATTTAAATGAAACATGACTGCAGAGGAGATGAATATAAACATCTTTGCATAGCCGATATGTTGAAAAATGCATGACCACTTAAATGTCACAACTCGGCGGAGCCTTTTCTTTTCATTCTTGTGCTGTTGAATTTTAAGGACAAATCGTACTTCACATTCCTTGCGTTGCTTAAATCAGTGTGCTGTGTGCTTCTGAGTAGGAATTCATTCTATGAGGAGCCTGCTGGTTCTCATGGGTTCTCCTGTGCTCTCCTCTCCTTCAGTTCCTCTCCCAACCTTTCCCTTTGCAGCTGTTTTTCCTATCTCTCCTCTTCCCCATTTCTACCTCATCATCTGTATTTCCGTTTCCTCTCTTGGCAAATAGCCTGGTCAAAGGGGATGACAGATGTGAGGCTGGCCTTGGTCTGTACCAGCAAACTGCACTTTCTGGGCATTGACCCTTCCTCTTACCTCCTGTGCCTCCACGGCCTGAGACTGAGCTCGCCCCATTCTGTCAGGTTTAGCCAGCCTTAGGAATGAATTTCCTAAGCTACTGCTGCTGGTCCTGCCCTTGGCCTGGCCCGTGGCCCCACCTGTGGTCCTGCCCCTGCTCCTCATTGACTTGCTTCAGAAGCAAGACTGCAGTAGCCTAGACTCTGAGAATGAGGTAAGGTCTGGTTCAGATGTCCTACCAACAGGATCCCACAGCAGGAACAGGGCAGGGGAATACTAATCGGAAAAGGAAGTGAAAGGACATAGAAGAAATTAGGTAATTATAGCAAGAATAAATCAAACAGAGAGAGGACTGTCAGGATAGGGGAAGTGGGTCAGGAAACCTGTGCTAAGCACATACTGCAGGTGGAACCCTCCCAGGACTAGTGCAGTCTGGCTACATGGTGACTAGAGCATATCTTTGTCCTTTGCTACAGTTACCACTATCTCTGGCCAGTCAGTGACAGCTGTTCAAAGGAACGTGAAGTTGACATGGTCTCAAATCTTAGCTTCATGTTGCTCTAGGTTTCTTGGCAATATGAGGGCCTTGTAAACCAAAAAGAGCCTCCATGTCTGGAGAGGAGGCCACCTTTCTTAGTCCATCATGGCCCTGCAGGTTTGGCTTCTTCAGCGTAAGTGGATATCCCAGTTTTACCTATGTGTTTGCTTGTGTTGTGGGTCTGCTGGCTTTTAAATGTTGACAACCAAATAAAAACACAAAACTGTGACCATTACCAAACAAGTGTCTTGGGGTGGGGTGTACACAAATGTGTCTAGGGTCACAGGTTATGGTTTGGTTAAATGTGTGAGGCTTGAGGTACTGAGCATCTTCCATGATCTATTTTTTCTCCCTTCTCGGTCTAGCTTCACTCCTAGGCTGGGATTGCTATTCCCTTTGATTGGAGCTAAAGGAAGAAATTGAGGAGGACCTTGGAAAAAACTTCGAATTCAATAAATGCCCCCTGATATCCACCATGCGCAGGAAAATGTACAAGGGTTTCTGTTCTGTAGATACTTGTGAACCTCAGAGTGATGGAGGGGTATCTGCCAATGTTCCCACCATTAGACTGAAATAGTATGTAAAATGTTCCCACCATTAGACTATAATAATAGTTGGATACTCTCAGGATCCAATGGCAAGTGAATGACATAGATGACCTTCTTACTGGAACTCTGAGGGAGGAGGAAGACCTCTCTTTGTGCTTCATAGGCTGAAGGATTTCCATGAACCAAAGGAGCAGGCATATTATCCAAGACAGAGGGGATAAAGGAGAGGGCGTTCAGAGTGAGGGACTTGGGTAGCTTCTCTTTGAGAAGATGCTCTAAGGTAAGGGACCTGCAGAGGCATACACAGGGAGTAGCAGCAATGAAAGCTAGGGCCTTAGGTCTTGCCGTGTGTAAACGTCTACTGGTCACCTTATTAGCTGAGTCTTGAACCTTTGATGTCCAGGGAGGAGAACGGTTATGACAAAGTCACTCCATGCCTCTTCAGGTTTCCCATGTATGCTAGTTAGAGGTGGCATGGATTTTTAAAAATTTCTCTGAAAAGAAATTGTTTTAAGGTAAAAGCAGTTGCTATTGGGACCCAGATGGTGGCTATATTGCCCCTGGGTATAAGAGTCTGCCCAGTACCAGTTATACATTGTAAGGAGACATGGGACTGCCTTGGACCTGAAATAAAAGCCTGGGGGCAAAGCATAGCAAGGGAGTATAGCAAAGTATGGAAGGGAGTGAGTAGGCAACTTCTTCCCGGCATGCATCAGGAGCCCTCACTGCTCTGGAGAGCTGTGGATTTTTAGGCCTGATCTTATTAACTACAAAGCCCAGTGCTCAGCAGAATTTCTCACTCAAAACCCTCAAATTTAAAACAGATGAAAATGGTGCTTCCGTCTCCCCACCAGGCCTTCTTTCAGGGTTCTGTGTTTAGCCCTGGGGCTTGGGAATCCAATATTATATCAGTTCTACTCTTAAAGGACAGGAAAGATGGAGAATGTGGGAAGACAATGTTCTAGGCCAGGGCTCTCCATATCACAGGGAGATTCCCCAGGCATGTTCCCCATAATGGGGAGAGGGATGGAGGCAGCAGGTCTGTGTGACTCTATTTCCTCTATTTCCTCAAGTTCTTTCTGGTATAGGGCTCATCACATGCATTGTATATTAAGTAGCTTAGTGGAAAATAATCACAGCTAAATTACATTATGCTATATAATAAATTGAACAGCAGCATATTTTAGGAGTATGTACCAAACTTATTTTTTTCTTTATGTTGATGAGCTATAGTATCAAAAATATCTAGAGAGCACACAGTCCTAGATTATAAATGTCAGCCTTTGGTATTGCAAATCCTATCTACTCCAGGATCCAATTCCCACTATGGCAAGAGCAAGAAGCTCAGCCTTCCCAAAAAGAGAGTTTAACTGCTTAGGGGCCCTTGGCAATTTGTCATTTATGGCAGGTTTTGAGGACATAAACATTGCAGTGGTATTTTTGAAAGGAAATGTTTATCATTATAGCTCCCAAACACATCACAAACAGAAACAATAATTTCATTAGTAGCTGAAAATTGTAATAATGCTGTTGAATATAAATTTCACAGCTATGGTAATTCTAAAACACAAGGATGGTGAATAAGTAATCACAGCAGTATGATTGGGAATAAACTTCCTCGCTGTGAGGGAGACGCAAGAGGGAGGGGCTGACAGAGATGGCCATTTGGGGTGATTGTTTTCAGCTGGGGGTCAGGGCATTGCAGTAGATGTGTATCCCGTTCTCCAGTATCATACCTTGGCCAGAGACTGTGATGACAACCCCTCACTCCAACCTGAATCTCACATCTCCTGTGCTTTAAGTCATTTATCACCTCTCCAACTCCACCTTGTTACAATGCCCAAGGGTCAGCCTCCCTCTCGTTGTCTATCATTGAACCTCTCAAGAAGCTGTGCTGTTTCACCTCCTGGACTGTGTCTGGAGTCAGCCACTCCTTCCCCCACCTCATCTGGTAGCTCCTGGTACAATGGGCCACTGTGATGCCTCCCACTATTCTCTCCTGTGTGTTTCCCTCCAACTGAGCTGTCAGCAGCCTGAACATTTATTACTACTACATGGCCCCTGGATAAGCCCCTCTTCAGCTATAACCTGCCTGTGGCTCCATCGTTCTTATAAAAATCAGCTCCAGGCTCTATGACTGCTCTTCAAACCCATGGGAATGCTTCTTCCCATGCATCTTACTTCCCCAGTTACTATTTCACTTTGGACGCCAGCCTATGTCAACCCCAGGATACTCCTGTCCCCTCCGCTTAATGTTGATTGCTGATTCGTGTTCATCCTTCAAGGCTACAGCTATTAGTCTGTTTCCATAGGAGCACCTATCTTTGCTAAAATAGCCCCTGGGAGCTTTTAATCCAGTTGTCCATTTCCTTAGAGATGTGGCCTCTGGGCCTCCAGGGGTAGGTAGCATTTCTCCTAGAACATAGGGGTGGCCCAGATGCCCTTGAAACTCTTTGAGGAAGCAGTCCTCCATCATTTGTGGCTTTGAGGCTTACAGCTCCACTTCTAATGAGGACAGGCATCATATCACACTCAACAAACGAAACGCTCACATTTGTGGATGCTCCTCTGGGCTCTTCACGGAGGAGGCCAGACAGATGTTCCTAACCTGCCATGGGTCTGGGCTGAGGTGTCTGATAGATGTCAAGCTGTCTGCCACCTCTGCTTACCTCTGAGAGCGACAAAACTCAGAGCGGAGCCTCATGCGGCCACCTTGGAGCCCAAGGCTGTGCCAAGATCAGTCTGCCCACTCTGCCTTTTTTTTTTTTTTTTTTTTTTTGCAAAATGTAGACACTTTGCTTATCATCAAACTTTTGTCTTTCTCTTCCCCTCTCCTTCTTCCCCCACTTAAAAAAAAAAGATTTATTTTATGTGTACGAGTATCTTACCTGCACGTATGTTTGTGTACCATGTGCATCTCTGGTGCCCATAGAGGTCAGAAGAGGGCATGTGATACCTTGGGACTGGTACCCTGGGACTGGAGTTGCAGATGGTTAGGAGCTGTTAAATTGGTTGGTGCTGGAAAATGGGTCCTGGGTCCTGTGCAATAACACAGAGCACTCTTAACCACTGAGCCATTTTCTCTGACTCCTTAATGATATTCTTAATATATCACTGAGCTATGTCTCAAGCCACTGATGTTAGGGTTTGGGGTGTGTGTGTGTGTGTGTGTGTGTGTGTGTGTGTGTGTGTGTGTGTG
>JADRCD010204229.1:0-36598 GCA_019843815.1 Montemys delectorum | reverse complement strand
GTGTGTGTGTGTGTGTGTGTGTGTGTGTGTGTGTGTGTGTGTGTGTGTGGTATGCATATGCCCATATATGGGCAGGTGTGTGTATGTGCATGTATGCATGTGCAGGTGGAGGTGAGAAGTCAACACAGGATGTCTTCCTCAATTTTTCTACCCCTTAGTTTTTGAGACAGGCTCTGTTACTATACCCGGAGCTCACCAATTTGGCTATGCTGGCTGCCAAGAGAGCTTCAGGATTTCACCTGTCTCTGTCTCCTCCATGTTAGGATCACAGATGGCACCCAGCTTTTGATATGCATGCTGGGGATATAAACCTTGGGTCTTCATGTTTGCACAGCAAGCACTTCACTGGGCAGGCTGGCTGTCTCCTCAGCCCTGCGTGTGTGTCAGTTTTTAAAACTGCATTGAATCACTTTTTTTTTTTTCTTTTTGAAATTCTGGTGACTTTATGTTTGGAATCCAAGACAAGTGCCTCACCTACTCCACTGTGTCCCAGAACCATGTTGACCAGGATATGAGGACATCTCAGGATCCAGGGAGGTTATTTCAACTGAGGGGAATCGTTGACGACTATCACAGGTTGTGGCAGTATGGATGCAACCTAGTTTCCTACCTCACCTGGCTGACACAGAGAGCGCAGATGAGAGCTGAGGACAGGGGTATTTTTTTTTTTTTAAATCATCCAATATTGGCTGAGGTCCAGGAGCAGAATTTTACACAATGGAAAGAATAGAGTTTGGGGGTCTCAGGGGCTTCAGGCTTAGGTCTAGCTTTTGTTGTCTTTCTGCACAGTTTGAGGCAAGGTTGGATCCTCCTGGAACCCTCAAGTCTCTATTAGTCCAATGGAGAGTTAAAAGAGCATCTGTGTTGGGTTGTGGGGAACATTAATGAGACAGTTGGCTCATCCCAGGCCTGTCTACAGAGTGCCCATGGTGAGCAGGTTTTTGATGTAGTTCTGGGATTCAGAGGTGCAAAGGTGATAAGAAAAGAATCGTCCTCACCCCCACCTTCTGGAGCCTTTGGGTAGAGGGGGCAATGGAAATCTTTCTGGGTCATGTGTGCTTTCGGGTTCCATGTGCTCACCAGAAGTTCCTATGCTGTGAGAGGGCAGTGAAGGATCTCCTTGGGGAAGCTAGGATCCTCACGGTCACAACAGGTAGGAAGGGCCTCCAGGCAAAGAAGGGCAGAGGGGGAAAAAAAAGGAGTGCAGGGCGTTCACTTATGATGTCAGTTTCCCATCATGAGTCTTTCTGCTGGGTCCTGGGTGATAGGAGCATGGATTCTGGAAGCTTCCCTGGCTAAGCTTTCAACTCTAAGAACTGGGTTCTGGGGGGCGGGGATGGGACTATGTGAGAAGTTTCCAGAAAGAGGCAAGAGGGACCCCATGGAGTGAAGAAGGAGGGAAAAGGGTTAAGTCAGGAGAGTCAACCTTAGGATGGACAGGGAGTAAACAAGAAGGGAGGATTCTGTGTCACCTGCCATTTTTCTTGGGGAATAAAAGTTATTTTCCAGAAATAACCCAGGTGTTTGGCATTAAAAGGTCCCAAGCTGTGGAGGGAGCTCCAGAGTTGGATAAAATTCCCTAGTATGTGCATATTTGTGAGCTAAATGTATAGTCAGTTTTCATGGACAGCATCCATTTGCCCATGAGGCAGGTGAGCTAGGGGTTACCATAAAGATTTTACCTGGTTACTGGTAATATGTTTCCATTGTTCTGTCAGGAATGGATGCAAATTAAGAGCCAGGAAGAACAAAACTGTTGAACTGCAAATGTAATCTCAGTGTAGCAAAAAGGAAATTTGCATTTCTGCAATATTTGATGTTGGCAGAACTGTTTTCTCCTAGAGGTCCCAGGACGGGTGGAAAAGGGCCAGTGTTCCTTAGCTTCCTCATGGTGTGACCTGAGGAAGTGTGCACTTCCGAGTCCTGTCATGAAACATTGTGGTGACTGTTGGTCATGCAAATGGCATTTGTGCAGTTGCTACAGCCCAGACACTTATAACAAATCTGCCAGAAGGTCCCGGCTCTTGCAGATGAGCCAGTGATGGAGAGGTGAGAAATCCTATGTTGCATGAAGTCCCTCTGCTCTCCAGTCACCCCGAGAGTGCTGTAACACGGAGGGCCGTGTGTGGCACGCCCCATCAGCTCAGGAAGAGAGCTACATCGGTTGGAGAGTCAATCCACCAGCCAAACCCCACGGTGCCAGCTTGGCAATTAACAGTTCCAGCTTTCCTGAGGGGGCTCATCACCACCAAGCTGCGAAAAGTCCCATCTGAGAGGTGGCGGGTTCACAGCCGGACTCCTCTGCCGCCTGTTGTTAATGTCTCTCAGCCTGAGTTCCTTCTTTCCTTCAGGGAGAGGAGGTCATTCTCATCAGTAGCCTTCCAGGGATCATGGGGGATACAAGTGCAGATCTGTGTGCCATTCAGAGGTCACAAGGTGTTGGCAGTGATGGCAAGAGAGCCAATCAACAAGTTGTCCTGCCGTCCACAGCTTTGGAGGATGGGGGAAAAGCAGCTATTTTAGAGGCCAGTGAGCTTGGAGCCATTTGTGAGTCAAGGCTTTATGAGAAGCAGGAGTGCACCATCTGGCCCTGGGCCCCTGCCAGGCTGAGGACACCTTAAGCTTCTTGAGTTTCTGCAATGAAAATGGGGGCCAGAGTGTGTGCTCAGGACCCGTGAAGAGCTAAGGCTCAGTTGACAAAAAGGGGGAGAGGTGGAGGGGCAGGAGGTGGTCCAGTGGTGGATCACTTGTGTGGCATGGAGTCCGTGGACTGGGGAAAGAGAAGTGGGCAGGGATGAGAGAATCCTTATGTTTGTAGAAAGACGGATCATAGGCCTCAATACCATCGTCAAGGATGCAAAAGGTATAGCTCTGGCTGCAGCTATACCCAGGCTACCCCATTGCCTTTGGTCTGTGATTGACAGAGGGGATAGATCATGAGGTCTGAGCTCTTACTCCAAGTATAGGGAATGAAAATAAAACAAAACAAAAAACCCAAACCAAACCAAACCAACAACAACAACAAAATGAAAAACAAACAAAACCAAAATGGTTAGATTGGTGGCAGATGTAAACCTGTAATTCTAACACTTCGGAGGATGAGGCAGAAGGATCGCCATGAGTTGTGGCCTAGCCAGGACCACAGAGTGAGAGCCTGACTCAAAACTACTGAAACAAAGAAGCAGACAAATAGAACAGGGTGCAACAGGGAGTTACTATGGTGTGTTTAGCACCCCAAGTATACTGGGGCTCAGTGAAGGGGCACATCGGTATGTAACAGCCTGCCAAATGTTCCTTGGAGTAAGAGACCCCATTTGTCAACGTAGAGCTTCTGTAGAGGGGCATGGGAGGCGGGGGTGCCCAGGACTGCTCAGCAGATAATGCTAAAGGATAATGTTAAAGGAGACGTAGATTTTTCTAATTTATGAATTAGGCCAAATTCTAATTTATAAATAGGCCAAACTAAAACCCCGTGACCCATTGTATGAAGTAAATGGCTGCAGGGTTGGCCAATCACCCTGCAGGGAGTCGATTGTCCCCTCCCTCCCCAACCCTGAACAAAGTAAGTTAATATTTATTCATAGTATTAACATTTTTAAATGAAGTCATCCAGGAGCAGGCTCCTGAGAAAGAAATAAAAATGTGCAGAGACACTGGCTAGAAATGTTGTCACAGATGAAGACCATGGAGGCAATTAACACCGAGGGAAAGTCAATCTAGCAAGCAGAGAAACTGAAATATTTATATAAAAAAGTTTTAAAAATCCCATTAGTTATTACCCAGGTGGACATATCGCCATGTAATTATGGAGTCTGCTAACAAAAGCAAATTTCTCTCTCTCCAGTGCCATCTCCAAGGTATCGAGTTGGCGGGACTTCTCTTCACGGGGAAGTAATTTAAATAGACAGGGAACGAGTTTAGGGTTGCTGTAAAATTTCCTCATTTTATAGGTCAAAATTGTGAATCCCAGGGCCTGAAACCACTGGAGAGAGGAGATGGCATGTGCCATGTGGATGCTCCGTGTGTGCTCAGGGAACCATATTATGAAAGATGGTGGAGATACTGTACCATAGGGAGTCACTGAAGCAGCAGCATGAACAGGGTGCAGGAGCTGTCAAAATAACCATCTTGTCTGACTAGTGAGACCAGAACACACACACACACACACACACACACACACACACACACACACACACACACACCCCTCTCTCTCTCTCTCTCTCTCTCTCTCTCTCTCTCTGCCTCACTGTCTCTCCCTTTCTCTCTGTGTGTAGCAGTCTCTTTGGAATGAAACGCTGGTCCTCTTACATGCTAGGCAAGCACTCCGCCACTGAGCCATACCTTCATCATTAGAGACACATCACAACTCATGATTATAGATAACCTTGTAGAAGAATGGTAGCATCCTAAGACCATAGCACCCTACCTATGTGGGTAGGGCTAAGATTCACTGTTCCTAGCAGCTAAGAAACACACAAATAAACAGACAAAACTGGGCTTCTAACTCAGAGCAATTTTCACTGCCAAGCTCTGGTTTCTTGTGCTGCTCTCCGAGGCTCTCTGCCTTGCTCAAGGGTGATAGTGCCAGCTGATACCATGGAAGGCTATGCTTTCCAGCTCAGCCTCTTTGATTACCCTCCTTTGTGTTCTCATTAGAGTCACTCAAAAGGAGGTTCCCATCACCCTCATCTTCCAAAGAGAGGACTGGAGTTGCATCATATGAGGACAGCTTCATTTCCCTTCCCTATACCTAAACATTTGCTCTTGACCAACAGAGCTTATCTCTCGAACATCATCTGGTAACTTCTCAGTTTCCCCCCTAGGCTATGTGTCTCTTTCACCGGACTCATGCCCTTCACTTTGGCCTTAACTTTCATTTTCGAGCTGATTTGCTGAAATCTACAATTTGATCTCAAGTTGCTTCCATCTATCTTCTCCAAAATTAATCTTCTAGTCCCTTGATCCAGCGTCCTACCTCCACTTTTCTTCAAAGCCATAGAGATTTAGCTTTTATACCAACATATTGCAATGACTCTGGCTAAGCTCACTGGTGACCTAATTTTCAAATTTAATGACCTATTTTCAATCTTCCTTCTTTCCGGATTCTTTAAAACAACTCCTCTATTTTGAAAGCCTTTCTTTCACTGGTTTTGCTTTGTTTCTTCATTTACTTCATATTTATTACTCCATATTAAGTGCTAGGGAGCACATCCTAGAGACACATCTGGAGACACAGATGTATAATGTATTCTAGTGAAGAAGCGGGTAATGAATACTACAGAAACTAGGAGATAATGTTAATTAATGATGTGGTCAAGAAGCACCTTCCATGGCTGGACACTACTGCCTTTTCCAATGACTCTGGGTATTCTTCCATCTTGTTCTTTGATATTCTTTGTCATAGGCCTTCTAAGAAAGCTGGCTCACTACATATGCCCCTGTAATTTCATTGTAGGTTGTATCTACTAAACTTGATTCTTTCTTTCCAGTCACTTACTGGACATATCCATTGGAATGTCCTCAGATTTGCCAAGTTTAGAGGGGCAACTTCCTATCACCCAAGTCTACTTTTCATCTGTGTTCATTGCTATGGTTACTGACAGCAGTCTCTTGATATAGAACTTGAGCCCCATCCATACTCTAACAGTTCTAAGGGCAGTTGATTCTACATCTTAAAGGCCCTAGATCTTGGCCTTTTTTCCTCCTTTAGTTTCAGGATTTATTCCTCAGATTAGACTCCTGCCTTGAATAGATTCTCGCCTCTAGCTGCTTTCCTAACTATGGGACTCTCCACTCCAGGCAACCCATGGAAATCTGATTTTGTAATTTCCCACTTCCCCTATTTTTTCCATGTGTATTGTGGGTACACATGCACACGTGTATGCATACATGTGGAAACATGAGGTTGATTTGGGGAATCATCCTTGATTGTCTTGATTGTGGGTTTGCTTTAGAGCTCCCTGACATGGCTAATCTCACTGGTCACCCTATCGTGGGCATCCCCTGTCTTCGTTTTCTGAGGCTGGAATTACAGTTGTGCCACAGCGTTCATTTGAAAATTGCATGAGTTCTGTGCATTTGAATTCTGCTCCTCACACTTGGATGGCAAACACTTTCACCACTGAGATATCTCCCCATGTCTGTCACTGCTCAGTTTTATAAGACCCCCCTTGCCTCTTTGTAGCCCATAATATCATGTGAAGAACAGTAGGATGTACACACTGAGTGGTGGCTTGTGAGAATTTTTTAATGAGAATGCCGATCTGTGACTTACCACATTCTGAAATGTGAGATAGACACCGTTCAGGTGAGTTTTACACAGGAAGGGGAAGGGTTGCTTTATGCACCTTCAGTTTCTGCTACAGACACATGTGGCAATGCAGGAGCTTGGGAGGTAGCATCTGGAAAGCCTTCTAATGGGCTCCTTCATGGGGCAACTTAGACATGTCTCAGTTCTGCCATTGTCATTGTCCTCTTTGGGGTTCTACATACCCCTCTACTCTAAGAAAACTCTCCTCAGGTCACATGGACATGGACTCTTCCTGTCCCCAAGCATGTCTGGATGTTCTTTCTCTGTTGCATTGTCCCTCCTGTCCTCTGGGCTGGTTTTCTCTTCTGTAGGCAAATTCTTTATTTTTCCCATCACAGCATCAGTGTTCATACCTTAGCTTTCCCCCTGGGCAGGGTTATTTCCATTTTTTCCTTCTTGTGTGTGCACAACATCTCGTCTTCCATCACTGTTGGCCTTATTGGAGGTGATATACCTTGATAGGTCTTTTTTTTTCTCTTTCATTAGGTCATGCAGAGATTGGAATGTGAAGTCAATTTATCTTTGTACCTTTGGGATTGGCGTATAGGATTTTGGAAATATTGGAAATTATGCGGGTGTGTATGGGGTGTTCACACATACTTATACACACATAAGAACATGTGTGATATAGGAAGGTGTGCATTATTATCATGGCAGTGATAAATATATTTACACACCCTACTAACATTGAGTTCTTTGATACCTGGTGGTATTTACTACTTTGTCCTCCATATTTCAGGCCAGATACTGAACATGAGGCTGGAATTCAGTCTCAAGCTAATGAGATGCAGACTTCAGTAAAATTGTGCAAGCATTTTGTCAGGTGACAGCATCAGTGTGACACTTGTCTCTGTCCTTGTCTTGGGTCTCTCATCACTTATGGAGGGCAGTGGATGGTGGCATTGGGTCCATGTCTTCATAAATCTGAGGACTGATTAAACCATGGCCCCAGTCTGTTGGAATAAAGCATTTGTATACCTAAGAATGAGGAAGACATATTTTCTTTGCTTTCTGAATGGATGTTACTTACAACCATTCTAGGAAAGACAGGAGAGTAGTTGACCAGCGCCGATTAACTGCTTATGGGTATCTCTGAATGTGTTTCAGAGCATGTCTCCTATCACCTTGCGGGGATACCAAACATCCATGGGCATCCTTTACTGTCAAGGAACACTTGGTCCTTGAATGGGCACAAACCCAGTTTCATCTGAGCAGCCACTTTGGAAGTTGGTGGCTTTAACAAGAAACTTCTATCTATGACCTTTGGTTTTGTTTTCTGAGAGTAAAGGACACGCAATTGTCCTTGTAGGAGGGTTGACAATCATATGAATTAAACAGCTTTGGACCTTGGACATACTCCAAATGTGGCATTTCAAGGAAAAGAGAAAGTCTAGAAAGCAGAACAGGTTGGGGCAGGGAAATGGGGTGTGGCAAAATGAAGAGGTGGAAGACAGTGGGAGCAAGGAGTGAAGAACAGGGTCATTCTGGGATTTTTGTCAGCATGGCACAGGACACCTTTGACTTTTGGGGTCTGATGATTCTTTGTCACAGGAGGCTGTTCCATGCATTCTCCTGGAATACTAGTAACTACCTCTGTCTCATTCTGTTAGTTGTGACTGATGTTAGGTACTCCAAATGTGTCTAGTCATTGCTCAGTGTCCTCTGGAGACAAAAATCACACTATAGAGTAGCACTGTTTCAGACAGAGCACACCAAAGCTGTGGAGGAGAGTTGAGAGTGTCAGGTGGGCCACCACCCAAACACCAGATCTGAAAAAAGTGGTCTTCTAGTTCCTTCCAAACCCTACCACACTCAGATAAGTGACATTGCTTATCAGACAAGCAAAGAGACAATGAGAAGTCTGGTATTAAGAAAACTGGCAACTGCCTAGGCATGTGCACCTATAATCCGGTTATTACCAGGAGCTAGAGGCAGGCGGATAATGAATTCAAAGTTATCTTTTGCTGTATAAGGAGGTTTGAGACCAACCTCTGATACATGAGGCTCTTCGGTGGTTTGAATGGGAAATGCCCCTCATAAGCTCATGTACTGAGCTCTTGATCCTTGGGGTGGGTCTGGGGGTGTGTGGCCATGCTGGAGGAAGTATGCTCCTGGGGGCTGGCTTTCAGGTTTCAAATCCTTGTGTCATTTCCAGTGCTTACTCTCTTTCTGCTCTGTGTTTATGGTTTGAGACATAAGCTCTTAACTCTACTCCATCCACCAGGCCTGCCAGGTGCCACTGCTCTGCCATTATGGACTCTAACCCTCTGAAACTGTAAGCTTAAATAAAAAGTCTTTCTCCTGTAAGTTGTCTTGGTCATGGTGTTTTGTCATAGCAACAGATTAGTAACTAACACAGGCCCTTTCTTAAAAAAAAAAAAAATCGAAACTACTTGATCTACCCACACAACCAAATAATCAAACAAAACCTCCAGTGACAAAACCCAAGTTTATTCAAAGCTGCTGCCAGCTTAAGGGTCTGGCTTAGACTGGGTTCGAAGGATATCAGGGCAGGAATGTTCTGGGTAACGAATTCATAGGCATAAATAGAGGGAGACTGGCACCAACCTTGGTCTACTTTTGTGATTTACCCTCCAAACATCCTTGCAATCACGGATTTTGTTTATCTTCATGGAAGTGCCCAGTTTTCTGTATTCTCCCTCTATTGCTTTGTCAAGAAACAACTAGTGGTCTTACTCCAAGTCCTGGTAATTATTGATACATCCAACAATTCTTTTTCTCAAGCTTTAAAATGTCCAAGAAAATTTCCCATCAAGCACTGCTTCTAGACTGTGGGCTTAAAAAAAAGGTATTCAGACCTGCTTGCAAAGATTATTTTATGTAAAAAAAAAAAAAAAAAAAGGTATTCCTATTTGTTCAGCAGAATTTCAAAGAAGAAAATGTATGCAACACTTTTTGGTACATTTGAAAAATAGTTTAATTTTTTTTTTTTTGCTTTTAATTGACACATGAAAATTGAGCATCTTCATGGGGTACCATTTGAAGTTTTTTTTTTTTAAAAAATATTTGTTATGTTTTTATTAGAGTCTATTCATTGAGTACTCAGTTTCATTATGACATTTTAATACACATGTGTTATATATTTTGTTTATCCCCCTTTCTTGTGGTCCCCTATATTACTTATGTATTTCTATTGCTATGATAACACATGACCAAAGCAACTCACAGTAGGAAGGGTTTATGGTTCTAGAGTGATGTGAATTTGTCGCCATCACAGGGAAGTGGCAGGCATGGTGGCTATGCTGAGAGCTCATGACTTGAAGCACAAGCCGGAAACAGAGAGTGTGCACTCAAAAATACCATAAGTCAAACCAGCTCCCAGTGACACACCTCCTCCAAGAAGACCATACCTCCTAATCCTTCCCAAACAGCACTACCAACTGGAGACCAAGTTTTTATTTATTATTTATTTATTTATTTATTTATTTATTATTTATCTATTTAAATTGGGTATTTTGTTTACTTTTCAAATGTTATCCCCTTTCCAGGTTTCCCCTCTGCAAACCCCCTATCCCATCTCTGCTTCCCCTGCTTCTTATGAGGGTATTCCCCAACCCACCTACCCATTCCTGCCTCACTGATCTGGCATTCCTCTATACTGGGGCATCAAGTCTTCACAGGACCAAGGGCCTTTCCTCCCATTGATGCCAGATAAGGCTCCTTCAGCTCTTTCAGTCCTTCCCCTAACCCCTCCACTGGGGTCCCTGTGCTCAGTCCAATGGGTGGCTGCGAGTATTCACATCTGTATTGGTCAGGGTTTGGCACAGTTTCTCGGGAGACCAAGTATTTACATGTCTGAGACTTTGGGGTGCATGTCAGCCAAACCACCAGATCCTGCTTTATAGTTTCACATCTTTCTATTTTTTCTTTATTTTTGAGATTTCACAGATGCATAAAATAAAATAAAATAAAATAAAATAAAATATGATTGTATGTACTCCTTTCCCCTTCTGCTCCCCACATACCCCTCCAATAGAATGCCTTCCAATTTCATGTCTTTTTTTTCTTTTCTTGATAACCTACCAAGTCTAGTCTATACATGCATGCAGCATGGAAACCTCATCCTCAGAAATAAATGATTCTCCTTCCCCCCCGTGAACTGTCCCCTGTAAGTAGCTCCTCTGTTAGGATTGAGGCCTGGAGATCATCTGTCTGTGTCAGGACTTTGTGAAGGTTATCACAGCTGCCGCAGGGTCATGGATGCTAGTGCCGTATCACGTCCAGAAGGCAGCACGTCATAGCTCTCCTTCCCATCCTGCTCCTGTTAGGTTGACCATATTTAGCTTCTTAAATACTCAAAAATTGTCTTTACCTGAGACTTCGAGATTGTACTCACCAAACAGTTAATTCTTGGTGACATCACCTTGCAGGCAGTGTGGTGCAGGTGTGCTTTACTGGTTTGACCTGGAAAATGGGAATATTGATGTATCATTTCCCAAGGGTGAAGAACATATTAACTAAGGTCCTTGCAGCTCTCTGAGCATCTGAGGCTTAAAAAGGACAAGATGTCCCTCAGGGTCTGCTTGCCTTAGTGCAGTCTGCCTTCTGTGTATGTTTTCAACCACATTGTCTGGATCGTTATTTTTTTCAGGATAGCTCTATTACCTTGAGGTACATATTTTTCCGAGCATTATAAGATGCCTGGTGTGATAACAGTAGAGGGAGAAAAATCCATGCATGTGAGCCAGACGTGGTATGGCTTGAGCACTTATGGCAGGATCGCATTGGCTATTTGGAGGCCCCACATCTGCAGTGCTCGCTAGGCCATACTTACCCGTAATGCAGGGTTTTAAGGTCACTACCGGTTATTATCTGGCCGGTAATGACCACAGAACTATACATTATTGCTATTAGGAGCCATTTTGGTCCTATTTTCAGTTTTCCTTTTTATTGAGTAGCTGCTGACACCCAGACTTTCGGAGGTTGAATTACAGTAGCTGGGAGTCTTGGTCCTTCTCTGCATGTTGTGTTGGGGAGGAGTTGTGTACAGCCGCTGCTTTGTTCATAAGCTGTCAAGGAGTCTGCAGAGGACTTGGAATGGTCCTTTACTATTTAAATGGCACTTGAGACTTTTTAACCCCGAGAAGCTGGGTTTTCCAGCTCCTTTAAGTGGGAAACGAGGATTGAAGAGTTGGATTTGCTGGTTTTCTTACGTGTGTTTTTTTTTTTTCTGAATAATTAATAATAGAGCTCAAGGGAATCCCAGCGTCAGGGATGTATACTGCAGAATTAGGAAGTATCTCATTGGGAGTTCTTACTTTTCTAAGAGGTGAAATGAGGATAGGCCTGGAGTTAGCCCACCGTGAGCATTTCCTTGCCTTGTAATTGTAGATTATTGTATGATTATGATGCCTATGCTCCTGAGACTGTGGGACGGCTGGGGTGTGAATCAGTAAGGCCTTAAGTCTTCCAACATGCAAGCAATCCTTTTTGAAATATTTACTGTTAAATAAAAACACTACCGGGTCCTTTGTTTGTTTGTTTGTTTCTCTCTTTCTCTTTTTTTTCTTGTAAGAACTCATTTTATCCTGTTTAGCTTGAGTCAACCTTTACTTTCTGTGGAGATTTGAATTATCGATTCAGGAAGTGATATTAATACATGGGAGGCCGGGGGAGACCAGGATTGAGGCATCATGGTACTTGATCCAAGATAGGAATTTTCTCCCTGAAAATGCACAGTGATGAGAGGGGTTTTATTCAGCTGAACAGTCGAGTATAAAGGTCTTCATAATGAAGCCTCAGTCTGACAGCTTTTACTGTTGGACAGCAGCCTTCATTATATTTGCCTTGTTGATTTATTATTTGCAACTCCTTTTACATATGTATGCGTGCCATGCAGCAATTTCCCCCGTATCTTTTCTTTTCTATCGCTATGTGGACTTTTGCAAGAGCATATTAACATTTTTAATGGGAGATTTTATGTAGGAATAAGGAACCAACTAGCATTAATTATTATACTTGTCGAAAGTAGAGAAGAATCTATGCCATATATCTTTGTCTATTTATGTAACTGTCTAATGCTGGATAAATTATACCCTAGTTGCTGCAGTAAATTAAAAAATAATAATAATCCAAGCTAGGGGAGCTGTTTTATAAATGTACAGTTCTATGGAAATATTTTAGGAGAGAATGACGTTTGCCCAAGACTTTGTTATTATATCATCCAAACCTTTGCTACTGCAAGTCACTGTGGTCCAGTTATTGAGACAGTAATCGCGGCCTGTGAGATTTTACGATTTCCTCTATAATCTGTGGCCATCACAGCTTTTCTTTTACAAGAGAAATCAGATGGGTGGCAAGTTGCATCTTTTGTGATTCTTTGCCATTCTAGAGGGCCATTGAGTATTTGGATGATGACAGAATGATCTTTTATACTCTTAAATACATAATCGCAAGAAGGTTTAAATCAATGTGTTAATTGGCAAGCGATACTGTAATTATATGCATAATCAGGGAAAATTTGAATGTAGATTATTTACTTGCTCTCAGGAAATTAATCTGCAGAGGTCATATATTAGATTGCTTGTTTATTAAGTAGAACCCCTGTAGTTACAAAATGCTGGCTGCTTCTGCCCTCCATGAAGAGTTCCTCTAGATGTTCCCAGCAGGTGTCAATGGCAAAGAGCCTCGAGCGCTTATTGATCCAGATTCAAACAGTTCATTAATCTAAGCACACATTATATAGATTTTTCAATGTAATTTTGAAGAAGGTTGAAAAACTATATTGAGTGATGAGATATGATACTTAAATTATGCTTTTCATAGCACACCTCCCTTGGGGTGGTGGCATTTGAAGTGGGGTAGATACGGAACCCTAATCCTGAGCATGTGCGCTTTCCTCCACTTCTCTTCCAGTTAGCTAGTTAAGAAGTTTGCCTAGTACTGCTTTTTCCTAGTAGTGCCCCCATCCTTTCCTATTTGGTACAACTGTTGAGGCTTCCCGAACACTGTCAAACAAAGATCAAACCATCTCTAATCTGTAAAGGCTGAAACTATCACACACAAAGCAATTTTTGTTTTTTAAAAAATAGGATTTCTATTTTAAATTATGACTACAGTAAAAAAAATCCACAAAGTTTTCATCTATTCTCTAGACTTTTAGTTTTACACACATGCTTGGTAGCTTCAGATAGTATATTATGTTCTTGAACGAAGAGAGAGATGTCACTGGGCTCTGTATGAAGTTCTAGAAAGAGTCACTGTACAGAGCTGGAGTACTGCCATCATGGCCACAATTTTGCATTTCTCTGTCTGAGCTAGGTAAGTGTCCTGCTCCTCCAGCTGGCAGAGTGGGAAGATTTTTACCTTTCTATGGCCTACTGTGTGTCCTAGTCTGTTTTTAATTTGGGACGATGCCTTTACGGTCACTATTTAATAGTGACTATTAAGAACCAAGGTTGTGTCCAGTGACTGTATTATTCACACAAATATAAAACTGCTGGCATACTTCCTGAGAAAGAAGCAGTAGAATTAATAGATACTAAGAGGTTGACAGGAAGAGAAAGCATAGGAAAGGGAAACGTTAAGAGGGCATTGACTCCCTCCAGACCACCCAATACAATTTACTCTACCTTTACCCCAACAGTCAACAAAGCTTGATTACAAGTAGATGCTCCCTTGATTAGTGAGGAATATTTACCCGGCTTTGCTTTGTCTTCCTAGATTAAGAGATCATGTATTCAGCTTCTCTTTGGGATTCATGTGGAACCATTTTGATAGAGATGAATGGACTGAGATGTTGGCCAACCTTCCCCATGACCTTGTCATACACCCTGGTGAAAGTAAAGCACATGTGGGCCCTTTGTCTTGAGGCAGCCAGGTCATTGGCTTGTCACCAGATGTGTGGTGATGGCAAGTTGAAGGTGCTGGCATTACCACTATGTAGAGAGTTCCAGATGAGCGGTAAGGAATTGGGAGTAAGGAGGCTTATAAGGTGAACCGGAGCTGGAATTCAATAGGTATAGGGGGTTTCCCGAGGTTGAGGAGAGTTTCTGGAACTATTTAATATCTCCACTAGTGCAATAAGGCTGTAGTTTCATTTTCCTTTAAACCTTGGTTGCCTCTGTGTCCTTATCTGCGTGGACTGGCTTAAGCAGCTACACTATCGCTGACTTGTTGGATTCCAAAGCTATCACGCTCAAGGGTGCTTAACTAGTGGTGTGCAATTATGCTTACTTGGGCATTTGTAACTGATTAAGGCATTCTTCCCCTAGCCTACCCATTGTTTCAGAAGTAATTTGTGCATGATTATGGAAGCTACTGTGTTTCCTATTTATGCGACCTTTAACATGTTCCACACTAAAAAAATGTGAAGTTATTACAATCAATTGCCTTACCTGGCTATAGTTTTCTATGAGAAAAGATTTCCTGTTTTCATTTTTAAGGGGAGCAAAATAAAAGGCATGTAGATGCCTTCTTGCATCATATAGCTTAGGGTGTGCACCGGCCAGAGTTAATAAGGGCGAGCTTACTAGGAGAAGTGGGTTTTATTCTGAATCTTCAAGCATGAGAACAAAAGGTGGAAAGCTCAGGAAGAAGCTTAAGAAGAGGCATGGGAGGGATGTTCATAAGAGGAATATGAAGTAGAAATGGAAAGCCGTGTGAGCTCCACATGTCATTATGTCACATGGCCACTCTGTCCCCACGAATACTCCATCGTGGGGACTCTTCCCTTTGTTAATTTGACTATCTGGTTGAATGACGACTTAGGGGAAAGGTCAGTAAACTTCTTTCTTTTCTTTTTCCTTTTGTTTTTATTTTGTGGAAGAGTACAGACAGTCCATGTACCGGGCTTTCTCTGCGACATGCTCTCTATATGAACACAGCCAGAGGCACTGCAGAGAAGAATGTTGTGGCTATGGCCCCAATAAAGTTTTATTTGCAAAGACAGAGGATGGGCCTGCTTTGAAGACAGGGCGACGGTTTGCTAACTACTACCCAAGGATGATGTTGCTTTCATCCTTTTGGCACTCCTGCTTGGATACTATTTAACCTGAACAATGTCTGTACTCTTACTCAGTCGGCCCCTTCCTATTGATTTGCTTTGTTCTACACTTTTGTTTTATAAGGGACTCTAGGTCATCATTATAGAAAAGTGGTATTATGTGTTGCTAAGGTGGAGTTACTGCAAGTTAGCAGCAGTGGAGACAAAGCAATCTGGTCATGAGCTGTTAATGCCTCTCCCTTCTCCTCCCCCACATCTTCCACCTCGTTCTCCTCTTCATCTTCATTTTCTCAAAGTAAGATCATTTAAAATCAGTCACTCAGAATAGATGATTGTCTCTTGAATGTCTCAGAAGGATGTAGCAGAGCAGGTACCATCCTGGAGGCTGGATGAAAAAGGGCTGGAGCAGCGAACTACTTGCTCTATGAAAGAGTATAACAGTGAAGAGGGGCCCTGGCCTGAGGTTTGGGTCAAGAATAGAATATACATTAAACTTGAATTCCAGATTCAAGTTTGCTTTAGTCAGGGTTCTCTAGAGTCACAGAACTTATGGAGTGTCTCTCTATATTAAGGGAATTTATTGTGATGACTTACAGTCTGTAGTCCAACCAACCTAACAATGGGCAGCTGTGGATGGGAAGTCCAAGAATCTAGTAGTTGCTCAGTCCCCTAGGCTAGTTGTTTCAGCTGGTCTTCTGTAGAAGCTAGAATCCTGAAGAAGTAGGTTCCAACAGAGGTGCTGGCCAGTAAGTGCAGGCAGTTAAAGAAGAGAGAGTCTTCCTTCTTCCAATGTCCTTATGTAGGCCTCCAGTAGAAGATATGGCCCAGATTAAAGGTGTGTACCACCACGCTTAGATCTGGTACTTGCTTTGTCCCAGGCTGACCTTGAACTCAGAGATCTCCTTGCCTTACTCTCCTGGGATTAAAGGCATGTACTACCTTGCCTGTGCTTAAGCTTTCATGGTCACTATGCATCAAGATCTCCATGCTAAGATCCAGGTCAGAAACTTCCAGCCTCAGGATCTGGATCACAGGTGTGCCATCTAATTCTGGATTGTAGTTCATTCCAGATATAGTCAAGTTGACAACCAGGAATAGCCATTACACAGACCAACAATCATGTTTAAGTATAAATATATTCCCAATATTAGTTATATTGGAGCATGCTTCTACTTAAAAAAAAAAATCATTTGTTTTTGAAATCTGAAAGTTGAACTGAATTGGTGTCTGATTTTTCTTTTCTGCTAGATCTGGTGCTGTCATCTCAAAATGTGTGTTTCATGGTGGGGAGTAGGCATTCATAAGTCAAAACCCACATTTACAGTTCCAATAGTGTCAGAAGGAGGGGTTTGGATGCTATTCTGTCCTCATGAGTGAAACTAGGGCCTTCATAAATAGGCTGGAAGAAGCTAGCTCTGTTGACCTGGTGCATCTAGATGTGCACAGCTAGATAGTGCCATCTATGAAGCAGGAAGTAGGTCTGAGGAGCAGACACCTGACTATCCTCATACCATGATTATTGGCTTTCTAGACTCAGAACTATGAGATGTGATCCTGTGTCTGTATGCTTTCCAGTCTAAGGTGTTTTGTTATAGGAATCTAAATACCCTGGAACCAGCAAAGGCTAGTGTGAGGACATGCTAAGTCCATGCTAAGTGAGCGGAGGAGGGTTGGAGCACTGGTTGGATGCAGACAGTAGACACAGAAGCATCAACGGAGTTACACGATAGAGCCCACAGAAGGTCTCTGGAGAGGACAGATATGCTGATCTTTTTTGGAAAGCTTGGGTCAGAAATAAAGGCAGATGCCCTGACTTGGCATCTCAGCCAGAAGTCTGTGCACGACCAGGTTCTGTATGAGGAAACCACCGGAGGGTTATGAGGGAGGCGACGTGGCAGGACAGAAATGAATCTTTGAAACAACTTGGTTTTCGCCTATTTATGTAGCTCCATCATGGCCTCCAGTGCCCTGGAAAAACAATCAAAGGAGAATTTAGAGCTGTTCTCGGATTGTCAGTTTTTCATCTAAAAATGTTAATGTACATTAAACTTTTAATTAAAAAAAGCATATCCCATCACAAACTATTTTTAATATGGAATATTTAGCGGCGATGCGCACATTCTGTTCTGAGCTCCAGCAGGCTATTAACCAGCATAATTTGGGTTTTGAAAAAAATGAACTGAATTAGGTTGTGTACCCTCAGGTTAAGTCCCAAACAAATCATATTATTTAAAATGTAGGCTCGACAAGGTGTGTACATATTTTCAGTTGTTCTCTGCAGGGTGAAGCTGCGATTCTGTTGTGATTGTCTGATGCCATCAGAAATGCCAGCGACTGACAAAAATATTTATGGAAAAGAGAAAAGAGGAATCTTATTACAGGTCTTTAGAACCTTTAGACTTGGTCCTTTTTTTCCTTGAAAATAATTTTATTTATATGGTTGTAGGCCTGAGAAATTGGAAAGGGCTCAGGGTTGCCTGGATTTAGCTATAAGTAACTGCACAGTCATGCGCTTGCATGAGGATGCATTTGGACATGAAAACCTAAAGTTGGCAGGATCTTTTCTCTCCTCTTTTGTCTCTTCTGGTTGATTTGGGCGTGATTATAATCAGGAAATAGTTTGAATGTGCTAGGACCCTGATGACTCCTAATTCCGGCTGTCATGAGCACCAGCCACTTCTGCTTCTCCTCGGGAAGAACTGAAGAGTCAGCTGATATAAGTTGCCTTTTTCAGACCGAGAACTGGTGCACGCCTAGCTCACCTGGCCACTAGGTGGCACTGCAGCCACAAGGAAGTGTGGTCACAGTTACATAGTTCGGCTGTGCCATTAAGGAAGTACTCCAAGGCTCAAGTTGGATAAAGGACAGCCTATGTGTCTCTGACCTCCCTTGGATTGCAGGGCTCTTTGGATCCTGCTGCATGCTCGATGCGTCAAGGCTGCTGCAAGCAAAGAAGATTATTTGGTTAGGATGTGAGGTTTCCCATCTGTGCCATGGTGTGCACAAAAGCACTTGTGAATATTGAGGATTTGTTGAGATTCGTGTTAGTTGAAATGAGAAGTGGGTTCTGAGCTGTATTCTTTGCTCCAGCTGGACAACAGATGGTCTCCTGACCCTACCTTTTTCTTTGGTGTTTATGTACTGGAAATGTTCTCTTCACAGCAACGACAGAGTTCTGGAAGCTGAGAAATGTCACGGCATCTCTCTGTGTGCCAGCCTTCTCTTCCAGTTGTTTTCTCTGTTTCTAACCACTGAGGAAAATATATTATCTTCCAGGAGAATGCTTTCTGCTCTTCCCTTTACAAACAGAAGTGGAATATTTGAAACCTAGAAGCCTTATTCCTGCCTCAAAAAGATTCTAGTAAGAGTATTAAACATTAAAAAATAGGAAAAAGAATTTGCCCTCACAATACAAGAATTGCCAATTTTAGCAATTTGGGCAGGGAATCAGTAGATTTGGCCTAATTGGTGAAAGCTGTGATATTGATCAACATTGAGAAGTGTCTGGTGAAATGAAATTTCCTATCAAATAACACTAGGAAAAACTGCTTAAGTGTTTTGATTACTAATCCTACAAACAATGGGAGTCAGAGCAGGAACAGTAATGGCTGTGTTTGTTCAGAGCCTACTATGTGTCAGACACTACTGTGTAAGCCTTTAGTGCTTAGCCCAAGTCTGTGAAATGGTTATTATTTGGCATGTAAAGACATGGCTGTGGTTGTGAGTCAGCACCTGGCTGGGGTCTAGTGGCTTCAAAGCTCCAAAGAGAACTAGACCTGTTGGTTGTGACCCTTGTGTCTCATCGTTTGGGAAATGACTTGGTATGGGACATGAAAGCAGAGACAGTTAATACTGCTTCTCATTGTAGCCCCTGGGGTGTTGTAGAGTCTGGCTTGTTCATAGTTGGACTTTAGTACACATTTGTTCAACCCACAGATAACTATCAGAGAGCTGGAATATTCCATGGTGTTGAAACAAACTCCTCCATCTGCTCTGATGTATAGAAGATGGGAATAGCTTCAGAGATGTGCATCTCTCTCCAGGCTGGGAGGATGGGGACTTATTTTAATCAACCTAGCCTCAGTCTTGAGCTCACTGGGGTGGCTAGTATCACTGAATTACAACATGAGACCTGAGGATTAAGAACCTCCCAGAGCCTTGGCGGCTAGAGTCCAGGGTGTCTGATTTAGGCTAAAGGGTGGTTAATGAGGCTCCATGGAAAATGCTAGCTCTTAAAAATTCAAAACTTATATATAATGAATAATAGCCTCATTTTAAAAGCTTGATGGGATCCACATTCCTAAAAAAAAAAAAAATCAAAATAATTAGTGTAATTTGGAGGGGACATGAGAGACATATAGAATCCATTTCACTTAAAAATATCATGTTAACTGTGTATAGTAGAGGATTGCAAAATCGATCATCAATGGGAGGAGAGGTCCTTGGCCCTGTGAAGGTTCTGTGCCCCAGTGTAGGGGAATGTCAGGACGAATAGGTGGGAGAGGGTGGGGTGGCAAGCATGGGGAGGGGGGAGACAACAGGGGTTTGTTCTTGTTGTTTTTGTTTGTCTTTTGGAGGGGAAACTGGGAAAGGAGAAATCATATGACATGTAAATAAAGAAAATATCTAATAAAAAATATAAAAAAAATCATGTTAACAAAAAAGTCATGAAAATAGGAAGGATCTTACTGGGAAGAAGCAGGAGCCCAGGGAGAGCCAGGAGTCCAGGAGAGGACCATGGGGAGAATGTAATCAAATACTGCGTATGTCTATATGAATATATGTGAAAATAAATAAAAAAGTTTTAGCTACACAAATGTTTATTCTAGAAAAATGAACAATTATAGAAGAGCAGACTGAAATATGATAAGTCACCATTTTCTTTGAGGGTTAGAGATAAGCATTATAATATATATATATATATATACATACATACATATATACATATAGATTGTGTTTTGTGATTTTAAAAAGAGATCATATTTTGTAATTTGCTGTTGAAGAGCAATAGATTGTACACATTTTACGTGTCAGTAAATTATTACTATGTCATAATTTTTAATGGCTGTAGAGTGATCTACCAGATGAATATATCATAATTGATTTAACCAGCCTCTATTCTTGGCCATTTGGGTTGTTTCCAGACTTGAACTGTAGTAGAAAAACCTGTCAATTAAATGTCTCTGACTATGTATCTTTGTGCAGTTGGCCTTGACCCCATGTGCAATGCGAGCAGGTGATTAGGAAAGTTAGTTGGGAGGCAGGAGCTGCTCACCAAGCAACTCTTTCCACCTCCCCAGTGGAGGTCATAGAATCTATCTGGTGGCAGTGGTCATTGTGTCTCTAGACTTCTGGGAACCCTTCAAGAGCAGAGCAAAGCCATGCCTGGAAAGGAAGCCAAGTCCAAAACAGATAGATCCAGTGAAGTTGTTAACACTTCAATTAGGACTCAGACCATGGCTCCCTCTCTTGCTTTTCTTCCCCAGTTTCCTTCCTGGTTTTGTGAACTCTTCTCCTTCATTCCCTCACTACCCAACAGTTATCAATACTTCACTTCCTGTCTTCAAATTTCTCTTCTTGTGACTCCCTCCCTGTTTGAATGGCTTCATCTATCACTGAATGTTAACTCGGAAACCCCAGTTCTCCTGAGTGTACTATTGTCTACCAAATGCTGGACCTTCACATCCTGGAAGCTTCTCACCAGAGCCACTGCTCTCCGTGGGCTAGGTTTTTACTCGTCTGGTTCATTGTTGGCTACACTGCTATCTCTCAGCCCTTGCCAAGTCTGTCTAGAGAGCTCTGAGTGTTTGGCACCATGCCCTCGACTCTAGGTACCACCTCTTCCCCAGTTCTTATTCATGTCACCTTTTGCCTGGATGGTTGCGGTGGCCCCATATGGTCCCATGCATCTTGCACAGGCTTGGCAAACTCACCTTCCCAGATAGGTCACTGGCCTGTTCCCTTCAAGGCTCTCAGTAATTTGACCCCAAAGTACCTCCTGGCCTTGGATACCCTCTTTTTCAGTGTTAAGAGTCTGAACCAGTATCCTGATGCTGCTAGGCAAAGGTTCTGCCTCTGAGCTACAACCCTCTCTGCCCCATTTCTCTAATGTATCTGCTGTACTTCAGTTCATCTGGGCTCCTTTTTACACTCTTCGCTCGTGATAGTCTCTTGAGCTGGGACAAGGCCTGCTTCTGCCTTTTAGGATCTTAAAGCACAGATGCTACCTCTTCCAGGAAGCCTTGCTTGGTCTCTGAAGCCAAAAGTGACTGGGTCCCTTTTGATTAACCGCATCCGCTTGCCAGTGACCTGAAACATCTACTGTAGCTACATGGCTTTGTAGCTTAGGCCCCATTTCAGACTTTAATCTTTATGTGGCTAGGAATCTGAATCCTTCTCTCAGTCAGCTTCAGTCTCTCTCTTAACTCAGGTCTTACCTCTATTGCACGTTCTCAAAAACTACTGTTTAAGCAGATAGATTAATGGCGGATTTAAGATATTTTATATCAGCATTTGTTGGACACATAACCAGACTATAAAGCAAACTCTAAGGGCTCAATATTGTGAAGCACACCCTTCTAACCCATGTTTGAAAGAGCAGTTCCCCGCCCCCCTTCCCCCCCCCCCCCGGGCCTTCTCCTTGCTCAATGTCCTGGCAACACCTGTGAATGGGACTCAAAAGTAGCTGCCCAGAAGGCCAGTGGACTTGTCTGCAGAGTTCTACTTTTGTAAGTGGGAACCCTTTCTCTGTCCTCAAAATACACTCTGCCCCGTTACTAGCAGAAAGGCCACAAGACCAGAGCCAAACAAGTTGGAAACAGTTGGCCTCTGCTACTTAGAAACCGCGTAATCCTGGGCAACTTTTGTTACTTGCGACAAAGTGATGACTACCATGTTACTTAAAAATTGCATTGGGCTGTTGGTCCCAGACATTTGAGATGGTGACTTGGGAATGAAAAGATTTATTTCCTTTCTAATACTAGTCTGAAGATAAATCAGAGTTCCTAGGAAATTGTGACCTCAGCTCTTACTATTTTTTTTTTTTAATTTTTGCCCTGGGATACACACACATCCACCCCCCCCCCACATGTATATATTGTTCATACAGAAGGTAGCCCCACAGGCCAACATCTCTGCATGAACTCCAGCTGTCAGGTGTATTTTTCTTAATAATAAGAACTCAGAAACATTTTCTTTACAGATTCTACCCAACAAATTAGTTTAGTGCCGACTCAGTGCCTGGTCCCAACACCATAATCAAAATACATGGGGGCTTTAAGAACATCTACCTTTAGCCTCAATGCAAATAAGTTAAATCAGAATGTGTGTGGTTGGGGTACAGAGTCAGATTTATTTATTTATTTAATATTTATTTATTTATTTATTTATTTATTTATGAGACAGGGTTTCTCTGTGTAGCCCTTGCTGTCCTGAATCTTAACTCTGTAGACCAGGCTTGTCTCAAACTCATAGAGATCTGCCTTGCCTCTGCCTCCCAAGTGCCAGAATTAAAGGCGTGATCACCAGTGCCCAGCTCAGAATCAGTATTTTAAAAAACACTCCAGGTGATCTGATGATACGATCAAGGTTGAGGACCACTGACCTAGGGTGAGTAGGTGCTTACTCATTCAAATCAGGACCCTCGAGGGGGAGGAGGGACAAATGAGTAAACTGAGCTTGTGACAAATGATGTAAACCGAGCTTGTCCCAGGTGAATTTAGAGGGACAGTGAATACAATTATTCCTCATCTTGTCCCCATCTCTCTGAAGTGGCTAGACACATAGCTTTAATCTTCCACTATCCTGGAAGAAGAGAGAATTGGAGAGAAGACATTAGCTAAGCACCCTGCAGTCTATTTTTTCCCACCTAGACTTTGGGGAGCATGCACTAAGCGAGATTTACTTTTATTTTTATTTGTAAGATGCAAATACTTGAGGGATGTATCTAGAACAGTAGATATAGCTGTATCTACTCTAAGAATTGCACCCAGAAGGGCACTAGTTTGACTTTACTCAGATCCTGGTGGATTACCTTAGTGCCTTATCTTAACTAATGCTAACAGGGTGATGGCGTCCCTTGACTTTGAGATGGGCCAACATAGGTTCAAATCCCAGCTCTGCTTCCTCCTTTGTTCCTTGTTAGCATGGTCACTTATCTATTCTAAATCTTTTCCACTGAAAAATATGCCTGGCACCTGGGATGTTTACAAGGAACTAAAATGGATAGCCAGGATGTCTCAGTGGGTAATCGAGTTTGTCTCCAGGACTGATAACCCAAGTTTTACCCCAGAAGCCACATGGTGGAAAAAGGGAATCAGGTCCAGAAAGTTGACCTCTACATGTGTGCTGTTGCACATCTGCCCATCCACCTGAGTTCTTGCACACACACACACACACACACACACACACACTCACACAAGGATGAAAGCTTGAGCTGTTGTTGCAATGGGTACTCAGTCATCACTGCTCCTAAGATCACCTGGAAGTTACTGAATAAGGATATCTTTTCTTTTTCAATGATCTTCAGTGATCGAGATCTCCTTGAGGGTCATGGGGTAGCATCCTTTCTCTTGAATGCCTCCATTCCCCATGGTTCCTATCCTTTCTGATCACTAGCAAGGGTCTCAGCTAGCTGGACTTAATAGCCAGAATGAAATCAACAATTTCAGTGAATCACCAGGCACCTTGGGAAATTTACACACTCCCCACCCTCCTCTTGGCCACTGGCCACCTTGTTGCTGGAGTAATCTCCCTTTCCTTCGCTGTCTTGCTAACTTGTACACTCTCTTCCCCAGGGCTTGCTCCTCTAATCTTGCCTGCTCTGAGTTTTGCTGGAGTCTTGTCTTCCTTTATTCCTTCTGCTTTGCTTTTATCTCCTTACCTTTCCTCCTGCTGAGTGTAAATAAACCTTAAGGCAAAGGGGGAAAAAAAAAGCCAGACAGTACACTGTTTAGCTCCCTTGAAGGGGAAACACTGGCTAAGTCTTAGAGACGGCACTAGGTCCCGCTGGCAGCGTCAAAATTCAATACTTTCTACTTGTAGCATCCTGCCTAGACAATTTGAAGATGTGTAGGAAAGTAAGACGGCTCCAGGGAGGGATGCCATGAAGGAAAAGTGCTTCTCAATTGGCTTGCCTGTGTGTCCTGGAGGAAGGTTACAAAGCCTGCCTACCATCTCACAGGTGTGATGTTTGTAATTGCATTTGAGGCATGTCCAGCCTATGGGTCCTATAGCGCTTGCAGGCCACACTACCTATTTGGCAAGTGCCTGCCCCTCAGCTGCTTGGTGCAAAAGCAGCTACAGTAGTAAGTGGTGGGTGTGATTGTGTTGTCAGTAAAACTTTATTTGTGAACACTGACATTTGAATTCCTGTAATTCTCACATGTCAGTAAGTCTATTCTTTCAAATTTGTTTTCCAACAAGTGTATGTGGGGCTAGGGAGATGGCCTGGTTGGTAAAGTGCTTGCTTGTCTCATAATCACAAGGATTGAGATTTGGTTCCCAGAACACACCTAGAAGTGCCAGGGAGGGGTGGCATGTACCTGTACTTTCAGTGCTGAGGAGGCAGACAGGAGGCTCCCTGGGTCTCACTGGACAGCTGCTTTGGCCTAACTGGTGGGCTCTAGGCTGAAGAGAGACCTGTCCCAAAGGACATTAGAGGTTTTCCTCTGGCCTTCGCATGTGCTCTCTCTCTCTCAAATGTGCACATGTATATACACATGTACCTTCATATGTGGGCACATACCCATATTCATGTATGCCCCTCCCCCAAGCAAAAAAGATGTATAAGTTATTCTTGAATCTAGGTTGTAGGACATCTTGGGTGGGACTTGACCTCTGGGCTACAGTTGCTTATTCCCTGACCTAGAGAAATGCAAGAATGGAAGTAACAATTCTGAGAATACCACAGTTCTGGGTGCTTCCTCTGGAGGCTAGATTCTATTTGCTTATTTAAAAATTAGATAAGCTAAGTTTGGAGGCACCCAGAAGTCAGTAGCAGGGGGAGTGCCACAAATTTGAAGTTATCCCAGTCTACATAGTGAGTTCTAGGACAGCCCAAGCTACACACTGAGAGTCTGTCTCGAAAACAAGGCAAAGAAGCAACATCCCTGCCCCCTCCAGTATCCCAGAGTTCCATGCCAGGCTATGGAGTAATCCCGTTCATTGACAGGGTGGACTTTCATTTATCGCTTGATGGGAATGTAACATGGAATAGCCTATTTGGAAGAGAGCCTGACAGTTTCTCACAAAATGACTCCTCCTGCAACCCCACCAACCATCTGGTTTAGCAGTTACACTCTACCCAAGGATGAAAGCTTATTATCTATCCTCAAATCAACATGCAGCTATTTGTGATACTTTTATTCATAATTTCTCAAGTTTGGAGGAGACTGAAATGAATGTCCTTTAATAAACAAGTAGAGAAATGGACTATAATATTACCATACAGTAGAATGTTATTCGTTGCTAAAAAGAAACCAACTTTTAAGCTATGAATAGGCCTGGTGGAAACCCTAAGGTACAGTAGCTAGGGACGCAAGCCTGGGTGACAAACCTACTTATTGTATGATATCAACTTCCTGACATCTTAGACAAGGTACAACATGGAAGGGAGAGACATGGTCATTGGGTACCAGGCCGTGAGGTGGAGGAGGGGTGAGATGGAGCACAGGTGACTTAAGCCAGAGAAACTGTTCTCCATGTGTCTGTTACACCATGGCAGCACCAATGGGAGTCCCATGGAATACAGGCTCCACTCACTCTGGTGGGGCACAGTCACAGGAAAGGAGGCCATGCATATGTGAGGATGGTGAGATATGGTAAATCTCTGCATCATCTCCTTTGTACATGCCTTTAGTCTCAGCAATTGTAAGGCAGAGGTCATTGGATCTCTGTGAGTTTGATGCCAATCTGGTCTACAGAGCAAGTTCTGGGGTGCTCCAGGCTACACAGAGAAACCCTGTCTTGAAAAACCAAACCAAAACCAACCAGCCAACCAACCAACCAACTAGCCCAGGGAGATGGCTCAGCAGTTTAGAACACCTTTTGCTTTTTCAGAGGACTTGGGTTTGTTTACCCAGCACCCACATATCTGCTCATAACTCATATCTGTAACTCCAATTTTAAGGAAAACTGATACCTTCACTTGACCTCTTCAGATGCTGGACATGCATGTGGTATACATACATTTATGTAGGCAAACATTCATTCATGCACACACACACACAAACATAAAATAATCTAAAAGTTAAAAACCAAGGGCTATCTAAATGTTCTGTTGGAGATATCTACAGGTTACAAGGATAACAAGGACAGGTGACAAGGAAGGAGTGGATGGAGCCAGTGAGCACTGGGTCATGAAATGAGATGCAAGGCCAATTGTTTCTCTGCTTTTAACTCTGCTCTGCATTATTTTTTCATATTTTTAGGGATGTATAAGTGCATAAACTATATTGGAACCAAGAGCAATGGTTCACACATTTTTTTTTTTTTTTTTTTTTTTGGTCAATGTAGTTTCTTTATTTTTTTTAAATTGTTTTGTTTATTTACATTCTAAATTCTACCCTTTTCCCAAGAGTTCTTCATCCCCCTCTTCCCTCCCCTTTGTCTCTGACAAGGTGCTCCCCCTTCTCCTAACCCCCTTTCTCACCTCCTCCCTCAATGTTCCCTCCACCCTACTTCCCATTCCCTTCCCTAGGTCATCAAATCTTTACAGGATAAGGCTCATCCTCTCCCACTGAGGCCAGACAAAGCAGTTCTTTGCTGCATATGAGCTCGGGGGCTTCAGATCAGCCCTTTTAGCCTGAGTGAGGTAACCCAGACCCAAAAGGACATGTGGTATATATTCACTGATAAGTGGATGTTGGCCAAAAAGTACAGAAAACCCATGATACAACCCACAGACCCAAAAAAGTTTAGCAAGAAGAAAGGCCCAAGTGGTTCACACTTTTAATCCCAGCACCAAGGCGGCCAGCCAAGAGTACATAATGAGACCCTGTCTCAAGTGTGTATTTATTATAATAGCAAGAAATGTAAACGTCAGCTTGAAGTACCAAAGTTTTGTGCTGGCTATTCTTTACTACATAGAAGTTCACTGAGATGTATAGACTTTGGTCTGGTTAATTTCACTGCATTTTTTCAAGATATTTATAATGAAGTTTTAATTAATGAAAAAGTCCATTAAATATAATATCTGTTCAGCTTAACTCATTATTGTTGAGTGGATATGATGGGTTAGTTTTGTTGGTTTGTATGTTTTGAGACAGGATCTCGCATAGCCTAGGTTGGCCTAGTACTGACTATCTGGGCACCGATGACTTTGAACTCCTGATAGACATGTTTTTACCTCCCAAGTGCTGGGATAACAGGCACACACCGCAGGCTTAGTTTGTAAAACAATTCCTGAACAGGAAATTGCTGGAGTGTTAGTTACTGTCTCTTCTTTCCCCTGGGTGTTTTCAGAAACAAGAATCCAGAGAAATATCTCTTGAATAAAACATGTCTGGGTACCTTTTAGAGATTCACAACATACACAGTAATGTTTCTGAGGAGACTTGTCATTAAAAACAACTGTCACCAAATGCAAAAATCTCATTAAGGTTGCTTAACCCCACATTTTCCCACACCTATGCACAACTTCAAAGTCAGGTGACAAGTGTATCACCATTAAAATGAGGTTTCCTGGAGTTTGCGTCACTCCTTGGACAACGCTAGCTAAGGCGTTTCAATTAATCCCGTAGGAAAATAGCTGCATGCTGGAGATAGCTTGGCGGGAAACAGAGAACCCATGCTGTCTTACACTGATGATATTCATTCTAATATTTGATGTTACCTAGCACATTGTTATGCTTTATTAGAAAATTATCAGCCATTAGCAAATGCATGAATTTACACTGATTTCTTAAATACAATTGGCTAAGTGCCCCCTTCCCCCAATAACAGATTATTAATGTAGAAAGGCAGGGACTAGAGGGTTGGCTCAGTCAGTAAAGTGTTTGCCAGACAAATATAAAGACTTGAGTTAAGATCCCCAGCATCCGCAAAAAAATGTTGGGTGGGGAATGTTGCTGGGAAGATTGAAGTGGGAGGATCCTTGGAGCTTGATACCCAGTCAGACTAGCCAATCCATGAGTTCCAGGTTCAATGAGAGACCTTTTCTAAGGATAAATGATTGAGAAAGACACTCAGCATTGACCTCTGGTCTCTGCATGCACATACATGGGCAGCTGTGCCCACACGTGTATATACCCACATATACATGTGTACACCCAAATGTACAGGGGAAAGGCAGGTTAATAGAATTTGTACCACAGTTTTTTCTTACTTTCCCAAAACCAGCGCATAAAGAGATGCACATAGAAATGTAGTTCTTGATATCACAGCACGTGTTAGTAGATTAATTTAGTTTATTAGTGAAGTTAATGGTTTGCTAGCCTATTTGGTGATGTTTGTGAGAACAATTAATTATCTGAACATTAATGATAAGTTTTTGATCAGGTGAGTCAGCAGGCTCTGACATGGAGTTACCCTCAGTGAGAAGAACTTGTGTTGACCTCTTATTGCAAGCACATAAGGCTTTCTGGTCCAGGGAGGACATATTCCTGAATCACACTGACCATCATATACTTTCCTGAGAAACCCCATTTCAGAAGGCCCTGAGCAATAAACATGTGCCTCCTCAAGATACCCCATGATCCCAGATGAACATTACATACCCCATATGGCTTGATTTTTACTGGGCTTCCCAAAACATCCTCCCATGTGAATTCCATTCTGCAGATTCCCTGGGTGTCATGTGTGTTTTAAAACAAGAATTTTGTCTCCTTTGCACCAGCAAGCATATGTAAGCATCTCCAGGGATCAGGCAAGGACCTTAGGAGTCAATGCCTTTTTCATGTTACAGCTCACAACAGTTACATGCATATGTTTATGGTACTTCTTATTATCCAATGTCCCTTTAACACTCTAAGCAGTGGCAGTACCATTCGGACAAAAATACTTTTTTCACGTAAACCAGCAAAGCCCAGAAAGGATGGAGAATGTGGCCAAGGACTTCCAGCTTGAGGTGAAGCGGGGGCTGGAAGATCGCTGTTTTCTCTAGCTTCTTTTTGCTCTGCCGACTTCTCAGAGGTAGACGTCCACACATGGACAGGTAATTATGAATGTACAAAGACTGGTCCCTTAATTAACATCTGTGGTTCCTTATCCCAGGTAGAATCATCTGACAGCCACTAATATTTCTGTTTCCTGTGTACTTCAGACTGTGTCCTGTTAAATCTAGGGCTCTAACAAAGAACATCCCACTAGAAACCACTTTAAAAATATCCAAGAGGAGAGGAGAGGCGTATATTCCCTCCTGATGCCTATCCTCATTTAAACAAAATTACTCATGGCTAAGCTTATTTTAACTATTAGCTGGATGGATTTGAAGATCTCAAATAGATACCGTTTCTTCCCCCCCCCCCCAACATCTAAGACTGTATCTCCACCAGATCCAGTTTTCTGAGTATTTTGCTGCATAATGGATCACCTTCCAACCTTGTGGCTTGGATGCTAGCTTACAGTTATCCCTCGTGGTTCTGAGGCCTGACTGACTTCATTTAGAGTTCAATGAGACTGCCATCAGCTTCCCATAGGGGGGCAGCTTCTGGGGATGTGTGAGCGTAGATCTCTGGATCCCTTACTTGTTCATCTGATGCTCAGTTAGCAGTTACCTTCTTAGAGAAGCTCACGTGTGTCTCTTCTCCAAGCATAGTTGCTGAGTTCTCAGGCCTAATATCCCAGAATTGAGGGTTTAGAGATACATGCAAAGAAGTTGGAGACTCTAATGACCTAGTTTTGAGTCTGATGACCTAAACTTTTGGTTGTTTCCATTGAAGAAGCCAGTTACAAAGACTGCCTGAGACTCAACATACAGGAGTTAGACTCTCTCAATGGAAAGAATAGCTAAACAAATAGGAATAATTACTATCACAGCTATTCAGTGACTGTTCAAACTGACCTAATTTGAACAGTGTTTCCTCCTAAAGGAGGAGCAAAAAGAGGTCTACACATTGTGTTTGGTGGATGTAATATCCCTGTTTCTTTTATTCTAAGAGGTCTCTCTCCTTCCTCCTTTGCTTATCGTCATTTGTTAAGAAGCAGAGTGGTTCGCCTGTTTCATTTCCTGGTCTGAGAGTTGCTCCTCACATCCTCTGTCTGCTTCATTCCACATTTGCAGACTGACCTCTGGATTCCGGAAGCTTGACCACACTCAGCTTGGAGCATTTGGTAGAAACACTTGGTGGGTGGTGGGATGTAGCTCTTACAGCATCACTCCAGGAGGTGCAGAATCAGTTTTCCCCTCTCTAGCATTAGTGAAATTGATTTGTGGGTTCAAGTGTTGGATCCTGGGCTTTCAGCTCCAACTGAGCATTTAAAAAGGAAGCTTTGAAGTGCTTGCCTCCGAGTTTGCAGGCTGAAATGTCTTGTGTCCCGATTGGGTCTACATTCGTACATCTCTGCATTTGCTGTGTGCTAACCAGGTGCTGGGCATCTCTTTAGGTTTATTACCTGATTTATTTTTCATCAATAACCCAGAAGAGGAGACATTTGAGTGTCTCCATTTTACAGAGGCAGTAACTGAAGCACAGACCCTCTGTCCCAAGCAAGCCTCTATGTGGTGGGTGTCTCCTATTTAATCCTTTTTACCCACAGGTGGGTTAGTTCTATTTTCAGGATTTCTAGGGAAAACCAACCTTGGTCCAGGAGACAGAAAACTAGGTTGGTATGAGGGAGAAATGAGGATTTTTACAGATGTATTTACTCTTTCTTGAAAAACTGAGGGTCTCTGGACCAGATCCAGGAGAATCCAGAGGCTATGAGCAAATTGTGCCACGACTTTCCTGTGTAGGAAAACGATATATTTCACACGAATAGAATATCCCCTTCCTTGTGTGTTTACACTGTGTGATGGGGTCAGCAGGGTGGGGCCACTCCCTCTGTAAAGGGTGTAGGATGATGCCCCCCGTGGTTTACGTGACTGCTATTTGTTTTACCCAGGCACAGGGCGCCTGCAGGAAGCTCAGAAATGACAATTTTATTTTAAAGAAAATATTTGCAAATGCAATTTGCAGTTTATACATGAAGAGTAATGAGCAAAATGGACGCAGCTGTCTCTTAAAGGAACCCTGCTGTGTCACCCTGTACTGCTCTCCTACCGAAGTGAGAATGCAGCCAGCTTCATTTTTTTGTGCCTGCCGTGAGAGCTTTGGAGCTTTCTGGAGCTTCAACGTGAGAGTGAGTGGGACTAAAAAATGTATGCATGCCTCATGGTGCCCGCTATGTATTGCTGGCTGCCGGGCCGGGGCTGAGAAAGAGAAGGCTGGAAGGTAGCCACCCCAGGGAGAACACAGAAGAAATACATAGACTGGCTCCCCTGGCTTAAGTGCTAATGTCTGGTATCAGGAGAAATTCCTGTCCTCCCAGGAACGTAGCTGAATTACAGCAGCCTCTCCTGCATTTCTGTAGAGTTGTTTATATTGTCTTAATGTGGAATCAAATAGTCATGCTCTATCTACCTTGTAGGCTTGCTCACTGCCATCTTGAGAGGTTCCACGACTGCTGTGCTAGCATAGAGTTACTTCTGTCCTCGGAGGAGGATTGTTTTGGAATCCTGATTCTCCCTGTGGGTATGAATGTGGGTAGCTTGGTTTGTCTCCAGGATCATGGACTTTGGATGTTGACTAATGTTTGAAAGGGCAAGATGACTAGTTCTGCCAGTCTCTTGGCATTCCCAATATCGTCCTGCTTTAAAGGACATGGAGGGAGTTAAATTCATTACTATAGCAGACACAAAGATCGTGCCTGTGACTCAGGGAAAGATGACGGGTACCTCAGGGACATATGTTCTTAGGAAAATTTTTGGACCAATGAGGAGCCAGGATTTACTTGGAATTATCATGACTACTTACATAGGTAAATCCTGACTTTCTTTTGTGGGGTCCTGGTTGTAGCTGCCACACTGACACCTGATTTAACTTGAGCACGTTGGCCGCTAAGGGTGAAGGTATTTCTATTGGCCAATTAGCTGCCCCATTAAGAATTTAATGACATGGGGCTGGAGAGAGAGCTCAGCTGTTAAGAGTACTGGCTACTCTTCTAGAGGACCCAGGTTCAATTCCCAGCACTCACCTGGTAGCTTACTACTCTCTGTCGCTACAATTCCAGGGAGTCTGACATCTTTACAGGTAAAACACCAGCACACATAAAAATAAAAATTAAAAAAAAATGTAATGATCCCTTGGGTATAGAATGGTAATGGATGCTCACTGCTTATGTTCTGTTTCTGTAGCAGATGCCTTTCCCAGCCGTCATGTGCTTTTTGGTTTGAGTTGTAGTTTTTATTTTGTATCAGTATGACAGGGTGGAAAAGGAAGAAAGCAAAGGAAAAGGATCAAAGAAGAAGGAAGAATAGAAAGGAAGGATGAGGAGTAGAATGGGATGAGAAGAGAAGACACACAAAATCGTGTGTTGAATTAGGTCTGGGAAATCTGTGAATGTTGAACTGGATGGAGCACTGTAGATTTGTTTATCTATCTAGTATCAAGGAAAGAGAGTCTTCTCTTTTAGTTAACTAGAAGCCATCAATACTTCCACTTTCAACTTAGGAGAACAGTGTAGTGTCTCAGTTGGGGTACCATAGCCATGGATGAGGTAACATGAGTTTCTATCTCACTCTCGTATGTCATTCACACAGCTACACATCGTGGGAACTGGGCTGGATTGATGTCCTCGCCAAGAATAGCACCGATTACAGAACAGATTTCCCCATATCCAGAGCCATTTTTAATTCACTGCCTACCACAGCTGCCAGCCTATAGAGATAATTCCTTCTAGCAGAATAGTTTTAGTTATTATAGGGAAATAAAATTTGCATCGAAGCACTCTCTTCTCCCTCTTCCTCCTCCCTCTTCCTGTCTCTGTTTCCCCCCTCCCTCTCTCTCCCTCTCTTTCTCTCTCTCTCTCTCTCTTACTTCCTGGGACTAAACATATACTTTCAATTATTTCTGTTGAATTCACTCTTTTGGAGAGGAAATACATTGGCCACCTGCATGCTTTCTATATAACTGAAAAAAATTGGAGGACTTCCATTTTGGGTGACATTTCCCATCCAGTACCTATTTTACAACACTCAGCATGCTTTTCAGTCCAAGGGACTTTTTAGTTTAGTTTAGTTTTGTTTTCTTTTCTTTTGACGAAGCACTGGCACCCAGATTATTAAGTGAACATTCCTTGCATTTGAAGTGCTTATTTTATTGGATTTATGCAAAAATTTGATGAAAAGATCAAGGCAGCCATCCTTAGGTTCATTTTGCTGATGAAGAAAGTGAAACCCAGAGGAGGAATTTAAAGGCCATTGGGAAAGGTGAGTAACTGGCAGCTGAAGGGGTGACAGTGGGGTCGTTAGGACCTAGTGTGAGTTTATTGTGTGATAGGTACTATAATGTCATTCCACAGGGGAAAGGCTATGCTGAAAACTGTCAGTTTGTGGTTGCTTGTCTAAACCTTTTAACTGGACATCATTTACAAGTCAGAAATCTCTACTTTCTACTTTTCCCAATAAAAAGGCATTTGGCTTCTCTAGAAAAAGCTTACAATCCATGGCACCTCTGAGACTATAGTCCATTAATTAAGACTGAGTGGCCATTGGTTTTTGTTCCCTTATCCTTGAGCCCCTGAAACCAACCATGGAAGCTCCCAGGTAAAGGCTTTCCTCTCTTAATCTGGGAGAAGATTGGGATTATGAGGGCTTTACTCAGAGCAGCATTCTTGAAGGACTTTTACAATAACCTCTCGGTTTTTTTTCCCCATGCTTTAATTTAGCATCTAAAAAAAACCGATCTAAACCTCCAAAGATTACCCTCATGGGTTCCCACGACGACCCAAGATTTGTAGATCCGAGAAAGATGTTTACTCTATGAAACACTGTAGGCTGGTACTCCAGCCACTGTAGGCTGGTGCTCCATCTGTGTTCTTGAGCAAGCATGCATAGCTATTATGGGATATAATTGCTATCTGTTTCCTCATCTGGATTATGGCATCTTTGGGGGGATGAAGAGAAAGCCGAAGTTTATCCAGTCCCCACATTTGCACCTGGGCTTTAATTTCCCGGTCTTGTAGGTAAATCCCTGGGCTGTATCTAGGCTCTGCTTAGAAGGGAAATGAGGATCTGGTCTATTACAAGAAACAGAGAGATGAGTATGGCACTGAACACTCCTTAGATGCAAGGTGTTGCTAAATTCTAATTTGCTGTGCAAGCTTAATTGAATCATTTGATTTAGCCATGGGAATTTTAGCTTAGACAGATCACCTAGGAATCTGAAAACAGCATTGAAGTTGAAGGGACTTTCTGAGCAGGGATCACAGGCTTTCTTCCTTATGCTATATTGTTACCTCCCAGCAGTTAGGGTTGACGTGGCAGTCTGCCGAGGGTCCCACACTGAGCAAGGCGTTGCCTCTGCAGCCCTTGCATAATCTTGCAGGACTAGGATTGGAATCTGGGGATGCTGTTCTTCATCCACTCTGCGAAGGTGGCTGCCTGGAGCAGCATGATTTGATTTCAAAGCTACTGATAGCTCTCCTTTATGCCCTGCTTGCCCCTCAATATACTTCTTTCTTCTCAGTACTTAAAATTCCACTTCAGTTGTGCTGTTTTGGCTTTAGGCTTTGATTTTGTGTTAAGAAATCAGTTACCAGCTTTTCAAAGTGCAGAGTTTGCACAACACATCCATGCTCCTTCTCTCTCTCCATCTTTACAGTAGCCCCAGTAGGGGAGTGACATTGTCTCCTTTGGGAATAGGAGATACGATTTGGGAACCAGATATGCTGCTTTTGAATTTCATCCGCAGCATTCATTAACTTGAGCGACCTTTGATAGGGGATCTAATTGCTTTGCCGGCATGCATAGGATTCAAATTCTACTTCACAGAGTCATCATAAGGAGTGAGGTGCAGATTTTCTTTTGGTTATTTATTCATGACTCATTCATTCTAGAAATATTTGTTCAGTCCCTTACTGAGAACAAAGAACTCATCCTAGTTCAGAGATGCTGTAGAAACCGGAACTTGTCTAGTTCAGACAGACAATAGGAAGCTAGTCAGGCTCCCATCGTACCCTCATGGGGGAGGGGCTTAGAGTCTACAGCAAGCACAACACTGATGGTGTAACAGTCCCTTAATAAGAGGATGCTAGAAGGGGAGCCATGGCGAATGCAGACAAGAGACAGGAGTCAAGTTCAAGCTCAGGCTCTGTCTCCAAAATCTTTGGCTACTATGGGAGCTTGGGCTATTTTACTTCTGTGACCATCTCTGGCTGATGTTTTAGGATAACACAGTATGAGGACTATGACCCAGTTCTGAGTTGAGCCCCAACTCTACTATTTAACTGTACATTCTTAGAGAGTTGCCCTGACTTAGTTTTCAGATCCCTTATCTATGGATGCCAGTCTTTGCCTCAGCAACTCCTCATGAGGGTCATGTTGCAAAGCTCCTAGAATGCAGGAATAGGCTTGATCAGTGGTGGAGGTGTTCACAGGCTCTCAAACAGTGCCCATGTTGCTGGGGAAGACACAATCTCCATCTTTCTCAGTATTAGTCACCTTATGGCTGGGACATGGAAGTCAATGGAAGGAGCTGGGCTTGAACATCTCTCTCTGCCTCCAACCAGTTATCTACCTCCTCTAGTTAGAAACTATGATAGGTTGAGGCTGGTCAAAGATTGACCAGGCCCAGAGGTCAAGACTTTACTTGTTTCTATATAGTTGTGTCCTGGGCCACAGTGTGTGGATAGATGTAGGCTGTAGGACAGAGCTCTGAGCGTATGGGGAAAGTACTGTATGTCACCCTGCTTCATTCAGTCAGAGCCTGAAGTGGAGTGGTTGTGTTCAAGTCCTAGCTTTGTCTTTAAAATGTAAGTAGTCTAATCTGACTTCTTTTAAAAAAGGTTTTGTTTTTATTATTTTTAATTATGCACCTGTGCACATGTGTATGTGTGAGTATGTGCACGTGATTGCAGATACTCTCAGAGGCCAGAGGCCAGAGGCATCAGATCTCCCTGAAGCTGGAATATCAGGCAGTTTGTAGCTCCCTAATATAGGTGTTGATAAGAGAACTTAGGTCCTCTTAATCTCTGAGTCATCTCTCTAGCATGTGAATCAGACTTCTTATATCACATTCTGTTTCTTTTTCCGGCAGTAAGATAGTAATAATTAGGCTCTGCCTCTACTGTTCCTGAAACTTCCAATTTACTAACCCTTCTGCCACACCCCCTGTGGTAGTCCCCGT
>JADRCD010204228.1:24251-40610 GCA_019843815.1 Montemys delectorum | reverse complement strand
CTGACCCTATGTATCTTGAAAAACTGGATAAACAAGTGACAATTCAATTCTAACTGTAGAGTCGACAGTAGGCCCCGCATCCAGCTCTCCTTCTCTGACTCTACCGAACGCTCCTCCCCTATCTGTTCCAATGCTGCTTGTGAGTTCGCCGGGAAGCCTCGCGGTTCTGTTCTAATGCTGCCTGGGAGTTCGCCTTCTGCCCCATTCCCAGCAACCTCTGGCACTCAGCCAGGCTGGGTACAGTAGCCCGGCAAACAGTAGCACAGTGAGGCGCCGCAGAAGCGCCAGCTGCCGGTAGGGCCACACAGCGGCCACCAGTTTGTCGCCATTCACTATGAGCGCTGGCCCGGCTGCTAGGCCTGGCCGCAATCGCGGCCCAGACTGAGGAGACCTGCTGCCCCAGGCCCCGCCAGGCCGGGCTCCGCAAGGCACCGAGTTGCCTACCACCGCCATCTTTCTTTCGCTTTCGATTTGGTGGCGGTGGCGGCTCCTCCCAGCGAGCTGCTTCCTCAACAGGACCTAGTTCTTCCAACTCAGAACTATTAAGCCCCAAAACCTCTAGTTCCTTTATCGGATAAATAGATATCTTTTCTGAGGCCTGTTCCTTCTTACATTTCTCTCCCAGGGCGTCCTTTCCCTTGTCTCTCGCTTCCACAGACTGAACATCTTTGGAAGGGTCTCTTTCCTTAGGCATGCCTCTTCTTTTTTCTTTCTGAGCTCCTAACCTCTTATCTTGCTCTGTTTCTGACATACTGTCTTGTAGATCAAGACCAAACATGCCTCTCAGAGCTTATCTTTGTCCTGCAGTTCTGGACCCTCCCTGAAAAATGGGGGTCTCCTCAGTGGTGCCGGTGATGGCAAATTCCCGGGTTTCGGCACCAAGTGTGGTCTGCGCTATTTTCCCCGCCGGCAGGAATGCACGGACACACACACAGGATCCTTCTGCAGCAAACCCTTATTACCATGTGGCGAGGAGAGAGCGAGCCCTGGAGAATGCACTGCTTATATACACCCTGGAGCAGCGTGTTCATCTCTGATTGGCTGTTTGCTCATTACCTCATGAGACGCCTCAGGATAGGCTGTGACTTGGCGCTTTTGGCCCTAGCACATGCGCAGATGGGCTGAGACTTAGCGCGCTCTGGCCCTAGGTACATGCGCAGACTACATGTTAAGGGGAGAAGAAACCGGATGCCGGCGCCATCTTGTAACTGAGGCTGCCGGCTTGGGTGCGGCTCTCTACACAATTGACATTATTTCTTCAGGTAGATTTTGGTGAATTCTTTCCTTCTTCCCCCCACCTTTTTTGTTTTTTTTTTGTTTGTTTGTTTTGTTTGTTTTTTTGTTTTTTGTTTTTTGAGACAGGATTTCTCCTCCCACTGATGACCAACAAAGCCATTCCTCTGCTACATATGCAGCTGGAGCCATGAGTACCACCATGTATACTCTTTGGTTGGTGATTTAGTCTCTAGGAGCTCTGGGGGTACTGGTTAGTTCATATTGTTGACCCTCCTATGGTGTTGCAAACCCCTTCAGCTCCTTGGGTCCTTTCTCTAGTTCCTCCATTGGGGACCCTGTGCTCAGTCCAATGGTTGGCTGTGAGCATCCATCTCTATTCTCAACTGAGGAATACTGAATGGCTGAGAAGCACCTAAAGAAATGTTCAACATCCTTAGTCATCAGGGAAATGCAAATCAAAACAACCCTGAGATTCCACCTCATACCACAGTCAGAATGGCTAAGATCAAAAACTCAGGTGACAGCAGATGCTGGCGAGGTTGTGGAGAAAGAAGAACACTCGTCCATTGCTGGTGGGATTGCAGGCTGGTACAACCACTCTGGAAATTAGTTTGGCAGTTCCTCAGAAAATTGGACATAGTACTACCTGAGGACCCAGCTATGCCACTCCTGGGCATATACCCAGAAGATGCTCCAACATGTAATAAAGACACATGCTCCACCATGTTCATAGCAGCCTTATTTATAATAGCCAGAAGCTGGAAAGAACCCAGATGCCCTCAACAGAGGAATGGATACAGAAACTGTGGTACATCTACACAATGGAGTACTACTTAGCTATTAAAAACAATGAATTCATGAAATTCGTAGGCAAATGGATGGAACTAGAAAATATCATCCTGAGTGAGGTAACCCAATCACAAAAGAACACACATTGTATTCACTCACTGATAAATGGTTATTAGCCCAGATACAATTCACAAACCACATGAAACTCAAGAAGAAGGAAGACCGAAGTGTGGATACTTCAATCCTTAGAAGGGGGAACAAAATACCCATGGAAGGAGTTACAGAGAAAAGTGTGGAGCAGAGACTGAAGGAAGGACCATCCAGAGACTGCCCCACCTGGGGATCCATCCCATATACAGTCACCAGACCCAGACACAAATTCCTTTTAAAACTCACCAAGTCCACAGTGTTGCCAGTATGTTCATGTGGGTGTACTGCCATCTACTGGCTACCATCAGGGGTGGCACCCCTGAAGAAAACAACTCTTTTCCTTAGTGACAGTGTGTTAACTCAGAAGTTCTCAACCTGTGGGTGGTGACCCTCCAACGACCCTTATCCACTATATCAGTTATGTTACAGTTCATAACAGTAGCAAAATGTCAGTTATGAAGTAGCAATGAAATAATCTTATGGTTGGGGTCACCACAGCACAAGGAACTATATTTAAGTGTCTCAGCATCAGGAAGGCTGAGAACCACTGTTCTAGGTTATCCATTTTGTTTGTTTGCTTTGAAAGCATTTTGGTTTCCAACCACTTTTTTGCTTGTTTTCAGACCTCTGGTAATTTGTTAGCATTCAGTCTGTTTTCCCCTGGACACTCCTTCTGTATCAGTTTAGTGAAGGGTGGAAGTGTTGAAGAAAACTGGATTCCGCATTCCAACTAGTTTTATTTGTAAGTATGTTAATTGAACTTGCAAGTGTTAATAAGAGTGTAGGGGGAAAAATGCAGGGCAGTGCTGGCACTTTAACCCCAGAACTCAGGAGGTAGAGGTACTCTGATCCCTATAAGTTTGAAGCCAGCCTGGTCTTCATAGGAGCTCTAGGCCAGCCAAGGCTACATAGTGAGACTTTGTCTCAAACAAACAAACACACAAACAAATGCATTATCATCATCATCACCACCATCACCACCACCACCACCACCACCAAGAAGCCCCAAAATAAATAAATAGGAATTAATTTCAAAATAATTTTGTGTCAAAACTAAAGATAAATTCCTAGAACAACTCCTTTCTCTTATCTACCTTTCTCTGACCTTTTCTGTTAAGGAATATATTATTATTGGTAGAGAGAAAAGAACTCCATGTTATATTAAAAATTCCCATTTCTGCTAGGTATGGTGGCACACATCTTTAACTCCAGCACTTAAGAAGCAGAGGTAGGTGGATCCTGAGTTTCAAGCCAGCTGAGGCTACAAAATAAGACCCTGTCTTTAAAAACAAATCCTGGGGACTAGAGAGATGACTGAGAGTTTCAGAACATAAACTTTTCTTTATGCGAGGAACTGAGTTTGGTTTCCAGCACCCAGGTTGAATGGTTTACAACTGTCTGTAACTCCAGTTTTAGGGAGACCTGAAGCCTCTGGCTTTGAGAGCACCCGTACTCATGTATACATATCTATACACAGACACAAACATATCATAATTAAAATTAAACTTTAAAAAATATTCCCTTTGTGGAGCTGGAGAGATGGTTTAGTGGTTAAGAGCACTGGCTGCTCTTCCAGAGCACTCAGGTTTGGTTCCTAGCATCTACAAGTGTCTATAACTTCAGTTATAGGGAATCCAGTGCCTTCTTCTGGTCTCTGTAGGCATCAGGCACACAGGGCACACAGACACACATTCAAATATAAAGAAATCACATTTGTAAAAGCTTCCTTCTGGAAGTCCATAAATAAACTTAGGAATATTTTCTTTCTCTGCTCCTCTTATTTATTTATTTATTTATTTATTTATTTATTTATTTATTTTGAGACAGGGTTTCTCTGTGTAGCCCTGGCTGTCCTGGAACTCACTCTGTAGATCAGGCTGGTCTTGAACTCAGAAATCCACCTGCTTCTGCCTCCAAAGTGCTGGGATTAAAGGTATGTGCCACCACTGCCTGGCTTTCTATTTAGTTTTTTTTTTAAATTACACTTTCCTTTTCCTTTCTCTTCTCTGTGTGTCTCTGTATTTCTGTATCTCTCTGTCTCTGTCTGTCTCAGTCTCTGTCTGTCTGCCTGCCTGTCTGTCTGTCTGTATCCTCCCACCCCATATGCCACATGTATTTGTGGGCCCCTGGAGTCCAGAAGAGGGCGTTGGAAATCCTGGAGCTGGAAGTACAGTTAGATGTAAGTGGCTTGCCATGGGTGCTAGGAACCGAACTCAGGTCCTGCAAAAGTAGCAAATACTCTTAAGCCCTGAACCATCTCCTCTGCCCCTTTTTCTCTTCTGGCAGCTCTTTTTTTTCCCTTAATAGTCCTATTTATGCTTATGTTAAAATATCTTTATTATACTGAGTAGTCCTTTTCAGTGTCAATGCTGCTGGTTTGGTCTTAGTTGAGATCCCTAAAAGTCTAGTGATACTCCCCAGATTGCTAAAGCTGACTGTATGGCGCTATGTGTCTGTCTCCTCATCACTAACATTTTGGGAGTTCATGCTGAAATTCATCTTAAAGTATTGTTGGTGAGTGTTCTAGACTATCAATGACTGATCTGTCCTGCATGGTTTGTATGTTACTTTGGGTTTCTTAGTTTCTATTTTTCTGGCCACACTTAATAAGTGTCACTGATAGACATTTCCTAGACTTTCTCTAACTCATTTTTGGTTCAGGTGGAGCAATACATGGCTTTTACAGAGGACATCATCATAAGGTTGACCCTCTAGATGCCCTAAGGCACTCTGAGACCCTGTGGGAGAACCACTTCTTCAAAGCCGTGTTTTAAGTCCAACCCACATTAGGAATGGCAATGCTGCTTCTATACTTTCTTTCAACCTGAAATTATATATGTATAATTTTAGTAATTCATTGTCTTAGCTAGGGTTACTATAACTATGAAGAGATACCATGAATGACTAAGGTGGCTTATAGAAGAAAGCATTTAACTGGGAGTTTACTTATAATTTCAGAGGGTTAGTTCATGATTACCATGGCAGAGAGCATGGTGGCAGGTAGGAATGGTGCTGGAATAGTAGCTAAGAGCACACATCTAATTTCCACATTGCAGGCAGAGAGAGTAAGACTGGGTCTGGCATGGACTTTTGAAACTTCCACCCCCAGTGTCATTCTTCCTCCAACTAGACTACACCTTCCAATCCTAAACATACCACCAATTAGGAACCAGACTTTTAAATATATAAGCTTATGGGGGCTATTCTCATCTAAACTACCACATTCATTATGCTGTTTAACAAGCCCTCTAGCATATCCCAAACCCAAATCTTAACCCTAGAAAGGCTTGTAGCAAGAGTACAAATACTTCTTCAGCAGGATAGATTATATCAGTCTTGACTTTGCCATCAACCTTAATGAAGTGCTGTATGCAAATCTTTTTAACTTTCTCTCCTGTCAAGGCACACTTATATCTACACTTACACTTATGAAAGTGATCAGAGGTAGACATTCTCTTAGCTTGTGGGAACCAGTGGACGGATAAGGAGAAATATGCCAATTTATTTATTCAGCAGCTAATGTTTTGGAGCTATGTCTCTTGGGACCATGAGCCATGCTGCACTGGGAACAGAAAGAACCCTGAAATATTAAAAATGCTTTTTGCTTCTTTTCTTTCTTCTGTCTTTTTGGCCTTTATCATATGTGTCATATTATATTATATCATAGCATATCACATCACATAATGTTTATTATTATTATTATTATTATTATTATTATTATTATTATTTTGTTTTAGAGAGGGACTCTCTATTATGTAACTCTGGATGTCCTGGAACAGAACAGGATATGTAAACCAGGGTGGCCTCAAGTTCAGAGATCCTCCTGCTTCTACCTCTGAGTGCTAGGGCTAAAGGCATGCGGCATTGCCACTTAGCTACCTTCTATAACTCTTCAGGTCAAAATAAGTGAATTTAGGCTTAATGCATTTTCATTTCATGGGAGGTTAAAAACCCACCTTTAATCCCAGTACTCAGAAGGCAGAGGCAGGTGAATCTTGGAGTTTGAGGCCAGCCTGGTCTTCAAAATGAGTTCCAGGACAGCCAGGGCTGCTCAGAAACCTTGTCAAAAACAAAACAAAACAAAACAAAACAAACACAAAAACAAACAAAAAATCCCCCAACTGCTGCATGTGTCTGTGTCTTTAAACTTTATACTACATAGGACTGACAATGGGAAGATAGATGGTGTCTCCCTCAGGTATTTAGTCTTTTATCTCCTTCCTTTTTTTCCTTTCTTTTAGCATGGAAAATATAATTTAGCCCCACTATAAACTAAAAGAGTAAAAAGCTTTGGTCCAAAGTTACATTGAGGAAGACACTTCCATCTCTTTGTCAGTAAAGACAACTCCCCACTCTGCTATCTAGCTCCCATACAGGAATTAGATATTACCTAAGTGTACATGTCTTCACATTTTGACTTCATGCTTTTACTGGGTGCCTACTTGAGCCTTACACCTTATCAAAAATCGTGTTAGATTCTCTGTCTTTAACACGTAAGAATTAGGTTATGCTGTCTTTAAGATGTTAATTTTCTGCCTTGTTCTAAGAAGAGCCATTTAGGATTAGTCTCTGTCCATTTGTCTGTCTGTCTGTCTGTCTGTCTCTCTCCCCCTTCCTCCTTCCCTCTTTCCTCCCTCCCACTCCAGGCAAAGCTGGCCCACAACCTTAGAGTTCCCAACCAAGCTGTCTCTGTACCTCTATAGAGCCTCTTTTCCTAGTAGTCTTTACCTGCTTTCCAGTCTAGGCTCCAGATTTGGAAAGAGGATGCCATAAGCATTGTTTAAATGTAGGCAGAACAGAGCCACAGAATGTCCCTTCTTCTAATGACCTTGGGTTGAGTCCTGTGTGCTTCACCTTGCCCCACTACATGGATCCCACCCCCAAACCAGCTCTACTCTGACCTATTCTAAGAAGCCTTCCCTGCCACAGCCCTCAGGAAATTAGTAATTTTGTACTAGTAATTGTTTAGTGCTATGGAAAAAATAATCAAATTGGCTGTCTAAGTTCAAACTGATGACTAATACATTGATTATTTATTTATTTAGGTTGTTCAAGGCAGGGTTTCTCTGTGTAGTGTCTGTCCTGAAATGTGTTCTGTAGACCAGGCTGTCCTCAAACATAGAGGTCTGCCTGCCTCTGCCTCTGCCTTTGCCTTTGTCGAGTGTTGGTCAAAGTATATCCTCAGTAGCAGTGACTGGGTTATAGATAGAGGCTGAGATTTGATAACATATGACAAGGTTAAGTTTCTGAAAAGAACTCAAGAGAAACTACTCTGAGAGTTCAGCCTAGTGGAGACCCCAGCAATTTGGAGACAACCACCAAGGACAGCAACAGGCTTGGAGTGGAGCTATCCTGAGCCTGTGAGACAAGCTGTGTGTATTGTGGATGACAGAGTCAGAGAAGTACTACTATCCTTTGGAACTGTGAGGGTCATGAGTGGGTTTTAGATGTCAAGTATTGAATTTTTTTTTTTTTTTTTTTTGGTTTTTTTTTGAGACAGGGTTTCTCTGTGTAGCCCTGGTTGTCCTAGAACTCACTCTGTAGATCAGGCTGGCCTCAAACTCAGAAATCTGCCTGCCTCTTTCTGCTTCTCAAGTGCTGGGATTAAAGTAAAGGCCACCACTGCCCATCAAGTATTGAACTCTTTATACTGTTGAACTTTGGTCTAGCTCTGATTTTTCTTGGAAGCATGAAGGTCCTTTTATCCACAAACCAGTAATGTTTTTTTGTTTTTGTTTTTGTTTTTGTTTTCCGGGACAGGGTTTCTCTGTATATCCCTGGAGCTCACTCTGTAGACCAGGCTGGCCTCGAACTCAGAATCTGCCTGCCTCTGCCTCCCAAGTGCTGGGATTAAAGGAGTGTGCCACCACCGCTGGGCTACAAACCAGTAATGTTAAGTGTTACCTCCCCCTTCCCCTCAGCCACCGAACTTCTGGTAGTCTCTGCTTGGAGGCTACCACCTGGGGAGCTAAGACAAATGCTCTCTGCAGACTGTCAAGTCTTTGAAGAAGCTGCCTGAGCATGCCCACCTGCCTGAAGATCTTCCAAACCTGGGGACTTTGGCACCTGAACCTTTTTTTGCAGTATTTATGTTATGCAAATATCATGTAATTTAGAGATTTGGTTTCAGTTTCTCCTGTGACTATAAAAATCCTGGCTTATCTAAGTAAGGTGAAGTCTTGATTGGGCTATTTCAACTTGACTTCGTGATTTCTCTTAGCATTTTGAATCCTCTATTTCAGGTCCTTTGTTCCCTCCTCTGAGAGAACCCAGTTTCTGAAACTGCGGCAGTTTTCAGATGGCGCCCGAACTCATGGACTCAGACATGAAGGATTTATAAAGGACACACTGTCAAAAGCAGAGCTCTGTCTAAATATTCAGAAGGTAAGGATAAAAGGTCGTACACCATTCTGCACGGTAGGCAATTTTGATGCTAGCGCTAGCCTTATTTTCATATTGTAGAAGTGTTGCGGCGTGTGCAAGAAGGGTATGGGGCTAGGTTGGGTTGGCACTGACCTGGTGTTAAACTCACCTAGGGGTGTGACAGTGAAAATGGGTTCCAATGAGTCAAAAGCATCGATACAGAGTGTAAATAAGTTGCTTCAGGCCAGGGGAGTCAGGGTGGAAAAAATGCATTGAAAGATCTCTCAGATGAGATAGAATCTTGTTGCCCATGGATTCAAGGAGTAAGTAATTTAAATAGAAGAACATGGGAAAAAATTGGAAGAGCTCTGAGGAATAATGAGGCAGAGAGATTCAATCTCCGCCTTTGGGCACTCGTGAAGGAGATCATAGAGGAGAGAGATAGAGTGTCAGAAAGTGAATTGAGCTCACAGGAATCAGAGAGTTCAGATACGGAAAGCGAAGAGAGTCAAAATACTTCCTCAGAAAGCAGATCTACTAGGTCTCGTGGAGAGGAGTGGCTTTCATATGCATCATCTGCTATTTCTAGGTCCACTATGACAGGAGAGAAGGCTCAGAGAGATTTACAATTAAGTAAATTGGAGTTTGAAATCAAGTTGCAGAAATTGAATAATGAGTTGAATGAATTAAAGGCAGTATCAGGCAAAAGAAAGGACAGCAATCTTGAGACAGGTCAATCGCCTTTAGAGAAAGCAATTAATCAGGCTACAGAAAATGAGCAAGACATTCCGGGAGTGCTAGTGTTTCCAGTAGTGGAAAAGCTTGATCAGCAAAACAAGAGAATTAAACAATATCAGACCTTAGAATTTAAGGTTATAAAAGACCTAAAAGGAGCAGTGGCTCAATATGGTGCAAACGCCCCATTTACGCAGGCACTATTGGACAATGTAATAGAGTCAAATTTAACACCTCAAGATTGGAGAACTTTATGTTAGGCTATACTGCAAGGAGGTAATTTTTTACTTTGGAGTTCAGAATGGCAGAAAATCAGCAAAAGAACAGCTGCACAGAATGCTCAGTCAGGTAATCCAGAACGGAATTATAGATAATCAATCATTATCCTCAGGATAAACTGATAAAATTTTTAAATGTGCATGAAATGATATTTCCTAACATGACTTCTTTACAGCCTTTGAGTAATGCCCTTGTGATATTTACTGACGGCTCCTCTAAAGGACGAGCTGGATATCTTATGAATAATCAACAAGTAGTCATAGAAACTCCTGGTCTCTCAGCTCAGTTAGCTGAATTAACAGCAGTATTAAATGTATTTCAGGCTGTAACTGATGCTTTCAATCTTTTCACTGATAGCCTATATGTGGCACAATCAGTTCCTTTGTTAGAAACATGTTGTACATTTAATTTTAATACTACGGCAGGCTATTTATTTTCACAATTGCAAAATGTCATTCTTACACAAAAAAATCATTTTTATATTGGTCATATATGAACTCATTCTGGTCTTCCTGGACCATTGGCTGCAGGTAATGATTGTATTGACAGAGCTCTTGTAGGAGAAGTTTTAGTTTCAGATCCTGTTGCATTAGCTAAACGTGAGCATGAAAAATTCCACATTTCTAGTCATACCTTAAGACTCAGATATAAAGTTTCCAAAGAGCAAGCAAGAATGATTGTAAAACAATGCCCTAACTGCATTACATTGTCTCCAGTTCCACATTTAGAGGTAAATCCAAGAGGCCTTATGTCCAATCATATTTGGCAGAAGGATATAACTCATTTTGCAGAATTTGGAAAGCTTAAATATATACATGTCTCTATTGACACTTATTCAGGATTCATATTTGCTTCCCTGCATTCAGGAGAAGCCTCTAGAAATGTAATTGGTCATTGATTACAAGCCTTTAATGTTATGGGCTTACTTAAAGTTATTAAAACAGACAATGGGCAGCTTACTTTGGCAAAAATTTTATGTCATTTTGTAAAGAATTTGGCATCAAACATAAAACTGGAATCCCGTATGGGGCAAGGGATTGTTGAACGAGCACACTGCACTCTTAAAAATTGGCTTTTGAAAACTAAAGGAGGGAATTTGTATCCTCCTAGATCTTCAAAAGCACACCTTGCCTTTGTGTTATTTGTTTTGAACTTCCTGCAGACTGACATCAAAGGTCAGTCCGCTGTGGACACTGGCATCCTAACACTTCAAGTTCGTATGCCATGGTGAGATGGAGAGATCCACTCACTAATACCTGGAATGGCCCAGATCCTGTTTTGGTTTGGGGCAGAGAGTCTGTGTGTATTTTTTTCTCAGAAGGAAGCTGGGGCATGGTGGCTGTCTGAAAGATTGGTCTGTCAGGTGGATGCAGGTCCACAGCCTTCTTAGTAAGTGTGCTTAAACACAATGCTGAAAAAATCTTTTTCTTTGTTCTTTTGTTTTTAAGCTGACAGCTTTTTCTGTCACTCTGGAAATGCACACTTAATTCAAATCTGCTTGCTCAAGCCTGGAGCTAAATAAACAGTCAAATTCACTTGCTTACACCTGGAGCTAAAGTTTGGTTACTCCTACAGTTTTTAGCTCTTTCAGGCTGGTGCAGTCCCAGAGTTTTCAGCCTGAAGTTACTAATCTGCAATTGAATTGTGGCCTGTTCTCAGCAAAGGTTCCCAAGGAGCTGGTATTTTGCAACTCAATCAGGTGCCTACATTCATCTCCAGCACACTGACGTGCAGCTTTACGAGGATTTCAGATAAGATGGCTTCCAGAGAGACTGTGACAGCTTGTGGACATTGCAGGTGGTAAAGGCATGTCTTGACATTAAATGCATGGGAATGAGGTGCATTTTGAGAACCCGTGTTCAGCGAGTTAGGTCTCTGGCAAAGAAATCAACCTAAGACAGAGAGGCACATGCCGAGTGGCTGTGTTTTGAAAAAACACAGAATGAGCCCGGTTTGTAGAATTCAAACTAGATGCATGTGATTCTCTATGATGGGTAAGATATTTTGCCAGTAGATATTATACGGCAGGTGAGATTCACCAAGGCACTGTGAAAATTCCCGTACAAGACTGTGATGTATGATTATGCCTTAGTCCTGCTATTTTCTAAATAAAAAGGGAGGAACTGTTACCTCTCCCTTCCCCTCAGCCATCGGACTTCTGGTAGTCTCTGCTTGGAGGCTACCACCTGGGGAGCTAAGACAAATGCTCTCTGCAGACTGTCTTTGAAGAAGCTGCCTGAGCATGCCCACCTGCCTGAAGATCTTCCAAACCTGGGGACTTTGGCACCTGAACCTTTTTTTGCAGTATTTATGTTATGCAAATACCATGTAATTTAGAGATTTGGTTTCAGTTTTTCCTGTGACTATAAAAACCCTGGCTTATCTAAGTAAAGTGAAGTCTTGATTGGGCTATTTCAACTTGACTTTGTGATTTCTCTTAGCATTTCAAATCCTCTATTTCAGGTCCTTTGTTCCCTCCTCTGAGAGAACCCAGTTTCTGAAACCGCAGGCAGTTTCAGTTAAGCACATAGAATTGTCCTTTTAAAGGAAAGGACATAAAACCTGTTTTTCCACCCAGAAAGCTGGGAATTAGAGGTGATTAATAGCTTAGTGGTCTACATTATTTGTTAGGTAGGTCATATCAAGCTCCCACAACCAGGACAGTAGGTGGCTAGTAGTCTAAATGACCCTTGTATTATCTGTACTAACCCCAAGGTTCCATATCCAGGACTGGAGGTGGCTAATAGGCCAGATGATCTCTACACTATTTGTATGACTCAGACCACACCAAATACTTTTCTAGGCTCTTAAGGTAGTTTATCTCTAGAACTCATCTTCCTGAAAGAAATCACATATACTTTGATTTGAGATTCAATGTAATTATGTATCCTTGTGCAACAGGGATTGTATTATACCAGGAAACTTTCCCCAAAATTGTACTGCATTTAAATATGCCGGCAATAAGTTGCCTGGCATCAGACTCCTAAAGTTTGATCCAGTTTGTCTAAGTCAGGATGAGTTGCTGGGGCTTGCCAGGCCTTAGAGGAACAGGTTAAAGTGAGACACAGCACTGTTGGAAGACCAAAAAACTGCTGGTCTCCAACCTTGTAGGAAACTTAACTCTTACTTTATGATTCTCTGTGCTTGAATAAGTGCTGGTCTCTTAACTCTTTCTTACTGTTCTGTACTAAAAATTCAACTGTTTCTTACTGTTTTGTGTTTAAATAAGTACAAAGTCTGGCAAATTAACATATACTGTTTAGCAACAGGTAATTAAGTAAAGGATTAATTGCTAGAGTTTCTTTTTCTGTCGAGTTAGCCAGAAGCCCCTGATCAGCAGAGGCTTGGAGTTTTTGTTAACTCTTAGTGAGACAGGAAAAGAAAGTCATGCTCACAGGAAAAAAAAAAAAAAAAAAACCCTCTTACATAGGCAATATGCATAGACACACATACATATTCACACATTTTTTTTTAATTTGGTTTTTCAAGACAAGGATTCTCTGTGTAGCCTTGGCTTGAAACTCACTCTGTAGACCAGGTTGACCTCGAACTGAGAAATCTGCCTGCCTCTACCTCCCAAGTGCTGGGATTAAAGGCATGCGCCACCACTGCCCAGCTACATTCACACACTCATACACACACATTTATGTCAGGCTTGAGCACTTGTTTTATCAACTCCATAAATATTCATCCGTACTTATATACACACACCTATACTTACATAAATACACACACACACACACACACACACACACACACACACATTTGGTGGATGGAACAAAAGCCCCCATGGGCAGAAAGAACTCACTCATTCTAGATGAAAAAGGAGCTCCAACCTTTATTGCTCAGAGAAAGAAAAGCTTCTACCTTTTTATTTCTGCAAGTAAGGAAAACCTCATCCTCTTTATTGCTGAATGAAAGAAGCCCTGTCCTTGTCAGAAAGAAAAAAAAAACCCTCACTTATTTCACTTATTGTTCTTAGTACTTATACTTTCTAAGGAGATTAGATCATATGGTATCCCAAGCATCTTTTTTTTCCCCAAAAGTTCACAGCAAGCCCAAAACATAAATTCAAATCATAAAACTGAGTAAGAAGTTTCAGCAAGAATGTTTACATGAGTTTCCATTAAGACTAGTTATCTAATTAAACATTATCTGTCACTAGCTCCACAAGTTCATTAAAAGTTTAAAACAATAATTCTTTGTTTTGTTTTGTTTTGTTTTGAGACAGGGTTTCTCTGTGTATCCCTGGCTGTCCTGGAACTCACTCTGTAGACCAGGCTGGCCTCGAACTCAGAAATCTACCTGCCTCTGCCTCCCAAGTGCTGGGATTAAAGGCATACACCACCACTGCCCAGCTAAAACAATAATTCTTATCTCTTAAGTTAGCATGTGTGGGGCAGTTCTGACAGCCAGAGTCCGGTAGAGCAGAATCACTTAGAACCCCGGAGACCTACTGAGCATTTGCTCAAAGGGACGGCAGGCGTTCGGTGAATTGCTCCTGAGACCATGGCTCAAATTTCAGCCCAGACCCCTCACAGCTGCCCCTGCAGGAGATGTGTGCTCTATCAGGCAGACACTGCCTCCAACTCCCAGCATTCTAGCTGGACCTTACACACAGTCATCTGACCACAAGCCAGGTATGCCACGCCTCATACAATAAAAAGGGGTGGTTTTGCCCCCTCCTCTCTCTCTTGCTTCCTCTCTTATTCCCTCTTCTCGCTCTTGCTTGCTTCCCTCTCTTTGCTCTCTCTCTCCCCTCTTTGCTCTCTCTCTCCTCTCTTTGCTCTCTCTCCCCTCTTTGCTCTTTGTTCTCTTCTCTTTCTCCCTCTTCTTCTTTCTCTCTCTCTCTTTCTCTCTCTCTCTCTCTCCTTCCTCTCCTTTCCTTCTCTCCACTCAACTAGCATATTTCCCCTTCCTACAATAAAATAACTCATTCATACATTGCCTCCTTTTTAATTAAGGCGCCGTGCAGCAAACAGGCCAGGCCCTGGGAGGAGAGAGAGAGACCTGGGCCTCACCACCAGGCCCCCAGCCAGCCCTGGGAGGGAGAGAGACTCGGGCCTCACCACCAGGCCCGCAGCCACCCAGGGAGAGAGAGAGCCTCAGCAGGCCGGGCCTGGGCCACAACCCAGGTCCCCCTCCACCACCTTATGGAACAGCAAGCATGGTTTTGTCAAAAGGCAAATCATCTGCCTTGTGTCTCACTAGTATTGAAGGTTTGTATAGATCAATCCAGTCATCATTTCATCTTCTGTCCTTGCACCCACAATAAATTGTCCACTCCCAGTTATCAGACAATGCTTTTACAGCCATCCCAGAAGGAATGCCTTCTCTGATCACAAATCTGTCCCAAGCTTGCTTTCTATCCTAGTTCAATTAGCCTGTAACACATGAAGAATTACAGAGCCCTAATTGCAGCCTTCATACTATAGAAGTATCAAAATTTCTTGTATAAATTTAAGAGTTCTATAGAATCATTATTAGGGATTATGAAACCATCAATTTGTCTACATAGCTTTGCTATAACATCTTTGTTGATCTGCAGAAAATCTGCCCAATAGAGTGGGATAGATAATGCCCAGGAATTATTATACTATTAATAATAGCAGGAAAGGCATATCAGCTGCAAGAAACAATCCTGAGATGAAGTCTTTTTGGGCCTTGCCTCTTAGAGGTCACCCATCACATACCATGCAATAGGATGGGCCATCTCCAAAAAGATCGCTTGTATGCCTTTAACCTATCCTAGATAGCTTCTGATAATGAACTAAATTTTCAATTTTCACTGTTTGTAGATTGTAGACCCACCGACTCTGACACACACAGATGTTATTGTGACTGGGTGCCAAATTCTTTCCTCTTGAAGCAAGAAAGTATGTAACTGAACTGGGTTTGGTAGCACATGCCTTTAATCCCAGCACTTGGGAGGCAGAAGCAAGTGGATCTCTGAGTTTCAGGCCAGCCATAGCTATCCAGTGTTGTTTTGGACCTTGCTTAGGTGCTTCTGATACCCATGTGCAGCCATTGGTGGCTTCAACAGTGAACTGTGTACATGAGTCATGTTGTTTATGTTGCCTGAATCTTCAGTATTACTCTCATGTAGCATATCTCTTGCTGACCCTTTTGTGTCACTTATGTTATGTATTGTCCTGTTTCTTCTCCTCTGGAAAGTCCACTTGTCCTTGCTGAGTTTCTGTTTGGGATCAAGATGCCTGAGCTATTTCCTCTGTACCACCAGTGCCCATTGTGGCCCCTTCATCTGTCACATAACTAAGTTATTCTTCCACCTGAAACAGCATGTGGGCATGTGGACTCTGAGCTACATTCTATTGGTACACACTTCCATATATATGTTTAGACCAGAGCTCAGTTTTACTTGGCAGCATTGTAGTTGATTCATAGTTGAGGCCATAATGCTGAGCCAAGGACTCCTGGGACTGAGGCAGTGGCAGGGAAAACTTAGAATAGGTCAGAGTAGAGCTGGTTTGGGAGTGGGATCCATGCAGTGGGGCAAGGTGAAGCACACAGGACTCAACCCAAGGTCATTAGAAGAAGGGACATTCTGTGGCTCTGTTCTGCCTACATTTAAACAATGCTTATGGCATCCTTTTTCCAAATCTGGAGCCTGGACAGGTAAAGACTACTAGGAAAAGAGGCTCTATAGAGGTACAGAGACAGCTTGGTTGGGAACTCTAAGGTTGTGGGCCAGCTTTGCCTGGAGTGGGAGGGAGGAAAGAGGGAAGAAGGAAGGGAGAGAGATAGAGAGAGATAGAGCTAGAGAGAGAGAGAGAGAGAGAGAGAGAG
>JADRCD010204228.1:0-24151 GCA_019843815.1 Montemys delectorum | reverse complement strand
TCTTTCTCTTTGTGCCTGCATGCACCTTGTGAGTTTGTATATGTGATCCTTGTATACATCTCTGAGTACATATCCCTTGTGTCTCTGTGTCTCTATACTGAGCCTGTCTGGGTATCTCTGTGTATGTTCTGTTTATTTGCAGGAATGTGTCCTCATGTGTCTCCTTGAGTGTCCATATGTCTTTGAGAATGGAGAGACAAGTCCTTGGAGATAGCTTGGGATGCTGAGTCCTGGGGTGTCTGTCTGCTCTGGCCTTTTCTGGTTGGACAGGTATCCTAGCAACACTTCTGTGAGTTGCCTAGCAACCAGGTCCCCATCCTTAGAGCAGGGTCTGGCTGTGTGTGGGAGATCTGGCTCTCATTCAGTCCAGACAAGAAAAACAAGGCTATGATTTGATGATGGCTAGAAACTCAGCATAGGGTCTCTAGCCTACATGACCTTAACTTATGGCTTTTTCTCAGTGGATTGTGACCCCCATGCTGGCAAAGAAAGAGGAGCTTAGTATCTCTGTGTTTTCTAAGATCTAATTCTGGGACTTAGCTGTGGTGTAGCTCCAAGTGACCAGCAGACCTGCCTTCCCCTTATCCATGCCATAGTGACAGGCAGCTTCAGACTTCAGAGGTGTGATACTTTCATTTGTATAAGGACAATATGGTGGCAATGGCCATGTGTAGAGAGGGTTCCTGGGCTCAGTTTTGTCTTGAGCTTAGTGTACATTAGGTATAAACAGCACATAGTAGATTCAGGGCAGTATTTGGTCCTTAGTTCAGACAATCTCTTGCTTACTTGCAAGAAGGCCTTTACTTGGAGAATTAGTTGGGTCAGGATATTGCTGTCTATTACTGTAGTACTCTACCTTACTAGACACCTGGCTGAAGGCATTTCTGGGTAGGAAAGCTAGCAAAATCTGGTCTAGGATAAGCTATACAAAACAACATTTACCAGTGGTGGTGGTGCATGTCTTTAATCCCAGCACTCAGGAAGCAGAGGCAGATGTATCTCTGAGTTCCAGGACAGCAAAGGCTACACAGAGAAATCCTGTCTCTAACCTGTCACCCCTCCAACAAAACAAAACAACATTTGCCTCACATCTGCCTCTAGGTGAACATTTCTCTGTATACATCTTACCTGTGTTCTTGTGTCTAAGGCTGTGCATGTATGTGTGTCTGAATTCCTGTTCATGTCTCCATTTTTGTGTTTATGGATGTCCCCATTGTGTGTCCCAGCTCCTGAGTGTGTCTGTCTTGGGTGAGCCGATATTCCTTTTTTTTTTTTTTTTTTGGCTTCCTTCTCCAACCTGCACAGCCCCTCCTTCTCTCAGCCGCAGCCTTCTGCCCCTCCCCCTTCTGGCTGCCGCACTGGCTGCTGCGTCTAGTCAATATCTTATCTTCGGAGCAGGAGCTAGGAGCCATTCCCAGCCGGAGCAGACCCCAAGCTAGAGTGAGAAGCATTGCTCAGTTCACTGTGCTCCTGCCTGCCTGCCTTTCTGCTAAGCATTAGAGTCTATTTTGGCCCAGCTTCTGAAGAGGTTGTGTGTGCTGTTGGAGGTAAGAGGGGCTCCAGTGAGGGCTCCTGCTGCTGCTGACAGAGCTGGGGGTGGGGGAGCACTGGGAGGTAGCTATGTGAAGTGCCTGAGCCCTAGGCATTTCTGGGTAAATTCCATGTCTTTTGTGCTCCAGTGTGCCTTAGGATGGTTTGGGCATTTTTTTGTATATGGTTGGCTGTGAGCCCCTGAGTCTCGGTGGGTAGACAATGTATGCTTATGTAGCTACCTCCATGTTGCTTCTGTGAAAGTCTATAACCCTAATATGAGATAACCTTGTGAGTAAATGTGCTCCCATGCCTCTGTGTGTATCATCATGTACCCATGTGTATGTCTTTGTCTGTGTCCATGTGTCTGTTTGTGTGCCTAGTGTTTGTGGATGCTCATGGAGTGTTCATGTGCCTGTTAGTGTAGTTGTGCTGTGCTCTAAGGCCTCAGTGGACTGTGTCTAGCACTGTGGTCACTTGTTTCTGTGTCCTGTTCCAGGAACTGTACTGAGTGGCTTTGCAGGGTGACAGCATGGAGTCCCTTTTTCCTGCCCCATTCTGGGAGGTCTTGTATGGCAGCCACTTTCAAGGGAACCTGTCCCTCCTAAATGAGACTGTACCCCACCACCTGCTCCTCAATGCTAGCCACAGCGCCTTCCTGCCCCTTGGACTCAAGGTCACCATCGTGGGGCTCTACTTGGCTGTGTGCATCGGGGGGCTCCTGGGGAACTGCCTCGTCATGTATGTCATCCTCAGGTAGGTTGGGCCCCATCAATCTGTGAAGGGGGAACCTGAGGCAGGAGGCTGTTCTGGATGAATTCGAACAAGTATGGATTTTTTGCTTGCTCCATCAAATTTCTTTCCTCTCTGTTCAAGGGGCATGATCACCCTTGAAGTTCAACTCCTGTTCTGCCACCATCTGTCTCAGACTAGGTGTCACCACCTGGAGGCTTGGCACTGCAGATAAATCCATGCCATGATGTCTGTGTGAATTAACATGGGTACACAGGATCCTAGGATTTCTCAAAGAGAGGAAGAGGGGCTGGTGCTGGGCCTGAAGCCCTTGTTCATTGGCTTTTGGGATCCCTGCTCATGGCAGATGTCTTTAGCTGAGCCCACACTCTATTGGTGATCAGAAATGTTCCCATTTGGAGGACTAAAAAGAAAGGCAGCAGTACTGGACGATTGAGGTAGAGTTGACAGTGAGGGGACACTGAAGGGGGCAGTGTGAGGTGTAGTTCTGTGGACAAGAAAGCTGGGCAAGGAATATGCAATTGGTAAATGTGTCATGGCAATGATGGTCTCTATTTTTTTCCAGCTGGGAGGGCATTGAGGGGGACTGGAGACAGCAGGTGAGGACTTGAATGCCAGAATGGGGACATTGGGAAGACATGGGAGGTCCTTGAATGGTGAATAACTAGAGCAAAGTTCTTCACTGATATATTTCTTCTTTCAAAAAGATGACTCTGAAGAAAGCAGTCATGGTTCGTTCCCTTTAAGGTATCATGGTAGGTGTGGTGGTGTTGGTGGAGGAAGGGCAGTGAAGTGTCCATACCCTGCCTCATCACGGTCTTAGTATTTCTGAGCAATTATTTTTCCATTTGTTAGATGGGAAATGTAGATTATGTAGCCATATATAGATGCATGTGCACACACATGTGTATATATGACATGTGACTGGAAAAGCCTTTCAGGTATTGACTCTCAGCAGAGGACTCTTGTGGGAAACTATCTTATGACCCATGTGCCTCATGGTTAGAGGATATATCTTTGGCAAGAAGTGCAGCAATCTGGGAGAGTTTATGAGCCTTGCCTTTCCTCGCCATCAGCATTTCTCCCCTACATTGTCCTCTGCATTTAGGACATTAAAGCTCTCGAGCCATTCACTGCATCAGAGCAGACAAGGAACACCGTCTTTTCCACCAGCATCCCCAGAGAGCTAGTCTCAGGAACTGCTATGGCCGCACTGGCTCAGGAGACAACACATAGCGTGTTTGAGTTGGATGTGTGCCAGGAGTCTGGAAAACCTGCTCTGAGCCCCATTTTGCACCTTAGCAGTTCTAAGCCTTATGAAAGCTACTTAGCTCTTCTGAGCCTCAGCTTCCTTCTCCACAGTGTAGGGATTAAGTAGCATTTTTGTTTTTGGGTAAACCTCAAATGAGATAAAATCTATGTGAAGACCTTGGCTCAGATATCTACCATTATCACTGACATTGTTATTTATTGTAATTAAGGTCTCTGGGATTAATGTCTAAGAAACAGAACTTAATCCCAGATTCCTTGATAGCAACTAAACATCATGGACTACTGTTATCTCTAGTGCTACCTACCACTGCCATACCACCATAACCACCATTATCACCACCATCACTTTCATCATTGTCACTATAGTCACCCTTCCCTACCACTGTCATATATATTAATTCATTCCACTAATATTTATTACTTATAATGTTCCTAGCATGATTCCCAGTGCTTGGATACAATCAAACCTAACTAGCACATCTCCTGTTTATTAGAATTAAAAAAAATATTGTGTTTATTTATGTGTATGTGTGTTTCTGTCTGGATATGTAGGTCAGATGAGAAAGTTGTTTTTTCTCTTTTTACCATTTAAGTTTTCTCCTTTTACCACATGTGTCCTGGAGATAGAACTCAGGTCATCAGAATTGGTAATAAGTGCTCTTACCAGTTGAGCCATTTGGCTGGCCCACCATTTTCTGTTTTCACTGCTAGACAACATTGTGCATTTGGAAGATCTTTGATGAACTTTACAGGCAGTGCCCTGAAAAACCTCTGAGAGGAGCCTTAAGACAGACTGAGGAGAGAAGACAGCATCTCTCTCTCTTGATTCCTTACACAAACTTACATTCAGGTTAGATATGCACTCAGGTACTCCTCCATGCCCCTAACTTTTCCAGGGTAGTCCTGTCATAGACTTGGAACCTTTTTGTAGATGTCATAATCACATGGGGGAGCTTGTTAAAAAGTCCTAGGCTCAGTGGGCCTTGGTGTAGTGCAGGATCTGCTATTTAATAAGCTTCTTTGGAGACTCTGGGGTTGAGAAATTCAAAGATGATGACCCTCATGGTGGTCCCTTTGCTGCCAAGTCTAGCCAAAATAGCCAAGTGGAGCATTTCTTCTCCTTGTCCTCTACAGGCACACCAAGATGAAGACAGCTACCAACATTTACATATTTAATCTGGCACTGGCTGATACCCTGGTCTTGCTGACACTGCCCTTCCAGGGCACAGACATCCTTCTGGGCTTCTGGCCATTTGGGAATGCACTGTGCAAGACTGTCATTGCTATTGACTACTACAACATGTTTACCAGCACTTTCACTCTGACTGCCATGAGCGTAGACCGATATGTAGCTATCTGCCACCCTATCCGTGCCCTTGATGTTCGGACATCCAGCAAAGCCCAGGCTGTGAATGTGGCCATATGGGCCCTAGCTTCAGTGGTTGGTGTTCCTGTTGCCATCATGGGCTCAGCACAAGTGGAGGATGAAGGTCAGTGGGTGGTCCTCCTCCCTGACCAGTTAATTCCCCATGGTTTTTGCTGGTCCCTCTGACCTCATTTCTCTCCTGCAGAGATCGAGTGCCTGGTGGAGATCCCTGCCCCTCAGGACTATTGGGGCCCTGTATTTGCCATCTGCATCTTCCTTTTTTCCTTCATCATCCCTGTGATGATCATCTCTGTCTGCTACAGCCTCATGATTCGACGACTTCGTGGTGTCCGTCTGCTTTCAGGCTCCCGAGAGAAGGACCGGAATCTCCGGCGTATCACACGGCTGGTGCTGGTCGTGGTGGCTGTGTTTGTGGGCTGCTGGACACCTGTGCAGGTCTTTGTCCTGGTTCAAGGACTGGGTGTTCAGCCAGGTAGTGAGACTGCAGTAGCCATCCTGCGCTTCTGCACAGCCCTGGGCTATGTCAACAGTTGTCTCAATCCCATTCTCTATGCTTTCCTGGATGAGAACTTCAAGGCCTGCTTTAGAAAGTTCTGCTGTGCTTCTGCCCTGCACCGGGAGATGCAGGTTTCTGATCGTGTGCGCAGCATTGCCAAGGATGTAGGCCTTGGTTGCAAGACTTCTGAGACAGTACCACGGCCAGCATGACTAGGCGTGGACCTGCCCATGGTGCCTGTCAGCCCACAGAGCCCTTCTACACCCAACACGGAGCTCACACAGGTCACTGCTCTCTAGATGCACCCTGAACCTTGAGCATCTGGGGCCTTGAATGGCTTTTCTTTTGGTTCAGGATGCTCAGTCCTAGAGGAAGACCTTTTAGCACCATGGGACAGGTCAAAGCATCAAGGTGGCCTCCGTGGCCTCTGTCAGATTAAGTTTCCTCCCTGGTATAGGACTAGAGAGGACCAAAGAAACTGCATAGAAACATCCACAACACAGTGGACATGCCTGGTGAGTCCATGTAGGTATTCATGGTTCACTTTACCCTTCTCTGGCTTCTCTCTGCTGCCCTGGCTCTAGGTGGGCTCAACTGAGGTATTGTAGTGATCATGTAGTCACTATTGTGACTACCTATGTGTTATGTGCTATTGTCCTCAGTCTTTCAGTGTTTTCACAGAACTGCTGATCATACCTGGTGTTGCCTGGCCCTTAAGCTTGGAGTTGTCTTAGAGCATCTTCTAGTTCTGACTCCACTGATGCAGTCAGATTACCTGAGGTGGATGAGCATCAGTGGATTCATGGATGGCTGTTTTCTGAAGATTCTTTTCATGCTGTACTATGGAGTCTATGAAGGGGACTTCACACTTCATCTGGTACTGCCACTGTCTGCTCTATCAACCTGGACCATCTTCTCAGCAAGAGGCTAGCAGGGGGACAAGACACATAGCTTCCCTAAAGCTCTTTCCTTCCAAAAACTGTGAACTCTTATTCTAAAGACTGCTTGGCAAGCCCTGCTTCTAGGTGTGTGGGAGGTAATCAGGAGAAAGTTTTGTGGCCTTTGTAGGCTACTTACAACATGGAGGTACCCCGTGCTGGTCTTGACTGCTTAGTATGGACAGGGCAGGATAATATGCTCTCTCTTTATTATCCACAGCCTTCCTCAGCTCTCCAGAAGTCTTTCTTTTACTTGACATCAGAGGTCAGCAGTTGAACTGCTAGAAGCATACTTGTAGCCTGGGAAGTCAGGATGTGTTCTATTCTATATCCACAGTGACCACTTGCTTCATTTATAGGGTTAGGTCATATCTGAGGAAGGCCTGAGCTTTCTGCCAAATTGGAGGTTGGCATCAAATGAAGAGCTGGCATGAGAGCTGAAGCCTAAAATGGCTCATTTGAGCCAATCTGCAAGGACTATTATGGTTTGGGGGACATTGGAAGAAGAGTCTATACCTTGGAGATATATTTGATGGTTCACAGAAGAAGAGGATTTGTAAATGCCTTTTCTATGGGTCAGATATCAAAATACCAGCAACCTTGGATAGAATCTGATCTTACACCGAGACCTTGGTCAGGTGGTTTCATGCCACGCAGAACCTAGGCTGGTTCCTGTCTCAGAGAGACCTGGCCTTAACAATCTTTCTGGGCAGACTAGGATTCTTCCTATGACACTTGTGCAGGAGCCATTAGCTCTAGTGTTTTCTTGCTAATGCTAGAAACTTTGTGAATTTGTATACCTTTATGTATTTAAGCATGCGACAAGTGTCATTTTCGTGCATGTAGCCAGCCCTGAACCTGCCCCTGAGGTAATGAAGGAGTGCTCATAATAAACACTTACCCAGTGACTAGTACTGTCCATAGAATAAATGTTTTTGACTCCAGCTATATAAGAGCAACTTCCTGGGTATTGATATGCACTGGGATGAGGCATAGGACCAGGCTGATGGATTTTTAAACCTGTTCTGCCCTTGGCATAGGAACTTTAAGGAGCCTCTTGATTTAGGGGAAGGAAACTACTTCCTGGGTTGCAGAGGCTGGTGCCTTTCCTTCTCCCAAGATAATGACTATCTTTTCTCCCCACCCTCAGGGACAGTGGGTAAGATGACTTTCTTCACAGCTTTTCTTTGTAGACTCTCACAGTTTGAGCAAATCTAAAAGGAGTTATGGTGATAACAGAGCAGAGTACCCTTCTCTGGTGGCAGAGCAACCCTATGCTATAGAGATCTACTTCCTGGCTCTTGTCTGTGTAGGCCCAATCTGGCTCAAGTTGGCCCTCAGGCAGATGGCCCTTGTCAGGGGGGCCTTGAAGAGGGTCTTATGTGCCAAAGGCCTTGATTCCAGTACAGGGCTGGTGAGCCAATGCTTGGTTTTATACAAGTTTTTAATGACACTGTCCATTTGTTTTTGTTTTTAATCTAGCAGTTTATAAGCAATAGATATAAATTTCTCACAGGCTTAAAAGATGTAGTTCATGCAAGTGTGGTGGATTGGAGTCTATGAGACTGTGTTTTTGTTGCATCCTTACTTTATAGAAAGATGACTTCAGAGCTTCATATGTCACATTAATAGGAATAGGGTTTCAAAATGTGAGTGTGTGTGTATGTGTGTGTACAAGCAGTATACCAGTACACTAGTAGTTCTTAGCAAACACATTGGTTTCAAATAGAAATTCAACATCAAGGGAAAATTTCCCTCCTTGATGAAATTATAGTCCCCAGGAGATTGTGTGCTCCTGATAGGTGATGGGATTCTGGGCTGCTGACCATGGCCATTGTCTTTAAGGAGGTTGGCCATTAAGGGAGCCTTAGAGTTGAATATACCTCCCTGACTCTCCAGGACTATGTACCTTCCCCATTCTCTCCCTATTCTGGGTAACATAGCCTCACTCCAAACTGTTTCTGTTTACTACCAGGCTTGATCAAGTCTTGTTTCTCTGAATCTAAGTTTTCTTCTCTGTGCAAAGGGAACTGTGCAGCCTTCCTCTTGGGGTTATGTGAAGGGCAGGATGTATAGGATGAGGTAGGTCCCAAGGGTCTTTTTACCTCAGAAAAACCAGGCTTCATCAGCTGCTTCAGACACTGCCCACCAGAGGGCACTGTGGCCCTAATGTAGGCCCAGCCAAGGTCCCTGACCCGCTGTAAGAAACAGCAGGGAGATTAGGATTAGGATCTCCTTGGCAGCAGGAGCCAGAGTGTGGGGGTTTTGTGGAATAAGTCAGATTTCTGAGTTTATCGAGAAAACCAAAGCTAGTTCCAACAGGATCCTGGTGAGAAACACCCTTGATGTAGTTGTCTGGCCTTGGGGAATGACAGGTGAGGGAGGCCATTCCCTTTGCTGGGCTGTGGGTGGGACTAAAGGTCTGTATAAATATCACTTACTAAATGATTTTGCCACTAAAGCATCAAAGGAGACAAGGGTTTGGAATCTTCAGAGAAAATTTGGCTGGTATCTCCTCTGCTGTGGTCAGCTTTAGCAAACTAGAGCCAGCTGAGAGGCTATCCCCAAGGGTGCCTGGCTCTTTCACAGCCTGGTCCACTCACTAATGTGTTCCCCTCCTAATCTTCACACCCATTCATCTTTCACTCACTCTGTTCCTCCTTCACTCATTCTTTGCCTAGTATACCTGCTTTTGCCAATCTCTGTGGCCTGAACACAGTTCTGGAAAGTGAGATGTTTTGCTGTATCTATTTATAAGGGGCTCTTGTCCTGAGGGGGTTCTCTTACTCAGGAGCAGTGTGTACTAATTAGGCTTTGCTGAAGTATGACTGTACAGTGAAGCAGGCACAGCTTGATCTCAGCAGAGCTGTGGGTGTGGGTTATGGTTTAAAAAGTGCCCATTCTAGGCTGTCTTCAATCATTACTCTCTAATATTCAGCTTGTTTTAGGGCTGAGAGTGGATTTGGAGACTAGATCACACAGCTGTTTGCCAAGTTTTCCTCTTGACTTTCAGATCCTCTGGTTCCTGTGAGAGTACTCCAGAAGCTTGTAGAGCATTCATGTCTTGCTAGTAGCCGTGGGAGCAGGACTTCTTGAGAGAGACCCCAGCCACTGTATAGTCTCCATTGTATAGTCACTAGATCTCACCAGCGTTCTGCCTGAAGTCTCATGGGAAGCCATTTGAATAAGCCACTCCTCAGTTTTGGATCCTCAGAAGCTAAACACTTCTTATCTCTCAGCTTCTAAGTTTTTGTTGTACAACAATAGGCAATAGCTCAGGGGAGATATTAGGAGAATGACATTTAGGGCTGATGAGAAGTATGGACATCAAAGTTATCCAATATTGTCTGGCTTAAATGAAGGTCTAAATGTTCTGTTAAGCTCAAGTACTTGGTAGGCAGAAGGATGGCATATGCCATGAAGGTGTCAGAGTCCTGGGTCACGACAATATTTGGTTTTACTGCTGAAGTGCCTGTCCTTTTATAACCTATCAACTCTACAAAAGTTCCTGTTCTAGGGCACGGGGGTGGGGGGCTATCTCTGTGTCCATCCTCTGTGGGTGATCAGACTTAGGGTACTTGGTACCAGGATCAAATTGCCTGCTATTTTCTCCTTAGGGATGTGTAGGAAGCAGAGGAACAGAAAGGGAGTGTCATGGTTGTTTGTATGTATCTGTATAGAGAACACAGGGATAAGTGTGAAGAAGCAGAATGTCCCCTGGCTTGGTCAACCACTGCTCTTGGAGGTGGTAAATGGCAAGGATGCTCAGACCTCCTGAAACAGGATTATGGTAGAGAAATTCTTGTGGAAGTTGTCATTCAGGAGTGAGTTCAAGAAAGGATTGCGGCATGAGTTGACATAGCTGAGGCTGGTGATGGCATAGGAGATACCAATAACTAGGGATATATGGGGCATGCCTGTAGTCAGGGTCACCAGAGAGGCCAGGCGAAAGGACATCCAGCAAAGAAAGCATATGGCCAACACAGTGAGGACCAGGACAGTTACTTTCCTCTTGGCTTTGCCTAGAACCTTCATGCCAGAGTGGAGCTTCATGGTATGAAGTCTGCACATCAGGTCCACATATGACATGCAGATGATGCACAATGGCATTACAAAACCAAGAACCAATGTATATGTGTAGCTGGCCTGAAACCAGACCCACTCTAGCCTCAGAAAACTTAGCCCACAACTGGATGCCTGTAACTCATTGCTGTAGACATGGGCAAAGGATCAGAAGGGCAGAACCATGATGGTGACACCTAGTCAGGTACAAAGGCTGGCAGTTTTTGCTCCCTCTAGGTGTGCCTAGGCAATTGGCAAGATTGCACAGTGGCTAGTACCCCTAAATAGCAGTCCACACTCATCACAACCAGGGAGATGCTGGAGAAGATGTTGTAGTAGTCAATGGACAGCACCAGTTTGCAGAATGGCTCTCCAAAGGGCCAGTGCTGTAGCAGGTACTCAGTGATGTTGGCTGGGAGCACCAACACAAAGAGCCTATTAGCAATAGCTAGGTTCAGAATAAACACATTAGTTACTGTTTTCATCTTTGATGCCCTCAGGACCACATAAATGATAGCCAAGTTAATAGTTAGGCCCACAGCACAGATCATGGAGTATCTGTTACAGGTTATGTTGGCAGCCATGTGGAGCACCGTGGCTCCACATAGTGACTCAGAGAAGGTGGCATGGGGCTAGGTATTATTCTCCTTGGACAAGTTTGTGCTCATGGTAGTGAGGAAGTTGTTAGTAACTTTGGCTGTTGGAGGACTCTGGGTACTCATCATGGTAGGCTTAGAGACTGATATCTGGCCAGGGGCCTCCTGGGCTGGATTCTGGGAAAGAAACATTCAGAAATGCTACGCCACCTCAAGTTCCCTGAGGCTATTCTATTTACTCTAGCCCTAGGGTCAGAGAGAGCCTGGTGGGGCAGGGTTCTCATTCAGCTTCCTAGATGTAGCCCCATTTCCAGGTTCTGCTCATATGAGAGCAGCTACACCCCTGGGATGCTAAGTGTCCAAGAGCAACCCACCTACCACCCCCAATATTCAATAAGCAGAAGCAGTGCTGTTACCTATTTGTAGATGCACCTTTTAGGTGCTTCTCTGGATACTTTGGATCTAAAAATTCTTCCCTTCAGGAGTCAAATTCTTACTCTCATAGAGGTATGTAAACACCTGCTTTCCTAGGTATTCCACTGACCTGTCCTCTGTCCAGTGCCTTATAGCTGGAAGGGCTCACAGTGTATAGGCAGCTGTGAGATGAAGGGTGTGATCCCTCTCTTTCAGCAGAGGTTTCAGCCAGTCCTGGTCAGCTGGGAGGGTGGTTTCCAAGACCCACTTGTATGCCTGGTACCTGAGTCTGTTGGCTTCCCAACCTAGGCCTGGTTACAGCACAAATGAGCAGGGAGAGGAGTGGAGAAATCTGGGTGCTACTGTTTGACTGAAGCTCCTGGAAACAAGCACCCCCCTTCCCTACCCAGTGCTGAACTACAGTGCCTGCAGCTGGTGGTCTTGGATTCCATCCCCATGCTGTCTGTGCCTGCTCCACCATCCCCTGTGTGTGTGTGTGTGTGTGTGTGTGTGTGTGTGTACATGGGTATGTGTGTGTGTGTACATGTGTGTGTACATGTGTATGTGTGTGTGTGTTTTAGAATTTTGCTGGTTATTAATCACTCAGGTAAGTCACAAATGGGTAGCTGAGAGATGTGTTTTTGTTCATGTGTGTGTCTATCTGTTGGGAAGGCACACACAGGGGCTTCTGGGTTCTAAGGATATGTATGATTCTGTCTGCAGGCGCTAGGAACCTGTGTACCTTTGTCTGTGTACATGCGTCTTGGTAGATCTCCTGCTTCCTCCTCCTTTTTAATTTTTTTTTTGGGGGGTGGGTGGGCAGGATTTCTCTGTGTGTAACCTTGGTTGTCCTAAAATTTCTTCTGTAGACCAGGGTGGTTTCAAACTTACAGAGATATTCCTGCCTCTCCTCCTGAGTGCTGGGATTAAAGACATAAGCTACCACTGCCTACTTAGAAGCATGTACATGGTACGTATATTGCACATTTGTGTGGGCCCATATCTGCTTACATGGGGCTTCTGAGGGTAGCTCTCTACTATATCCAAAGGAGCTTGTGTGTATTCTTGTATAAATATTGGTCTGGAGGACTGCTGGTCTTCATATGAAGTCAAATGTTGACCAAAGACAACCTATTCTGTTTTTGTCTTTTATCAGCCATGAGAAGCTACCGAGAAAGGCACTTGCTTCTACACTGGCTCATGGACCCTTCTCTGTGGCACTCAGGAAAACTACTGGAAGCCAAGAGCTCTTCTATACTCCTTGCATATTTTCTCCCTGGGTGGAAACTGTTCAGTCAGTCCTACTCATGAACAGCAGGGCTCTCTCTCTGCCTGTGCTTTTATAGCAGTATTGTGTTGAAGATGAGCTGCCAGTTTGATTTGGGATATTTTTCTCTTTGAACATACATACAGCGGTGGGGTGGGAAGATGGGGTAGTTTGTTTTCAGCCCTAGGGGATGTGACTGTCCATTGAAGATTTGCCCAGTGCCTTCTGGAGTACAAAGTTATCACCCATATCTACAGGTCATCTTCTTTTGTGAGTTACTCTCCCAAATCTTTTTGTTCCATGTTTTTTTCTGGACTGGGTCAGGATAGGCGTATGGACAATGACCCTGAGTGCCTTGAGGTTACTGAGGTGGGAGCAGTCATGGATAATTCCTTGTAGATACTGCACTCTAGGTGGATCAGCTCCGGTTAGTAGGTCTGTAGGTATTTCTGGAGGAGCATTACACTTAGAAAGACCGAGGCCCCTGAGGTCAACCAACAAACATGGCCAGCAACTATGAAGAAATTCAACTTATTAAGTTGAATTTAATGAGCTGGGGGTGCTTGTGGGATAAAACAGAGGTATTGGGTATGTTCAGAGTTAGGAAACCAGAAATATGACAGTTTCAGACCTGTGTCAGGCTTGACTGATCTCAGGCTCTTCTCCTGGCAAAAGGGGGTGGTGAGATCTTCTGTCATCTAGTTTGTGTCCTGAGTCTTCCTCCCTGTGAATCTTGTCAATGAGGAGCTGGCTAGTGTTCTCTGTTGTCATTACTGGCAAAGGCGAAGATCCTTTACATCTCTTCTTGCTCAACTTTACACACATCACTCCACACCTTTTTCCAGAGCTTGTTGTTCTAGGATATCTTCCCTCTAGTCCAGGAGGGGAGTGGACTGGTATTAGAGTGCATGCTTGAGAGCATAAAACCCTCTCTCATCTTCCATCAGACTCCTGAGTCCCTTTAGCCAACTCTTCACCTCACTAGTAGTCAGCCCAGTATACAAGTCCCTCCCAGACTTTTTTCTTCCAGAGCCTGGCTTGGGGAGTGCCCTGGCTCCTCACCAAGCCTGTTCTCTTGGAAGTGGGGAAAAAAGGAGGAACAAGTATGGTCATGGGGGCTCTGTGGTAGGAGAAGAAGGGATGGGGCTGGGAATGATGTGGATCAGGTACTGAGGGTTATAAAATGTAGGATCTAAGCTGTCACAGCCCAAGACTGCTGTGGGTGCCAGTCATCCTGGCACTGGTCCATATGTGTGGAGACCCCAGATGCCCCTTTCCCCTCTAGTTACACCTCACCTATGGCCTCTGCAGCTTGGCAGCTGTTTGTATAGCCTTTACACTTGGGCTAAGAGAGCTGCTTTGTTCTGCTTGGCTGGGCATTGTCCCAGAGGAAAGCTTTGCTTCAAGAAAAGATTTTCACTTTCAGAAATGAATTGATCTTTGCAGCCTGTTGGGTGTGAGGGGAAAGGCTGTGGAGGGAGCCAGGTGTCAGCTGTACAGGATGGGGGTGGGGAAATGCCCTGCAGTGACAACCAGACTTGCTGGAAGTGCTGGGGATAGGGTGGTCGGGTATGTGGTGGGTTAGGGGTCTGGATACGGTAGGCTTGCATCTGGGTCTCATGTGTGTATGTGTTTGTCTCTGGGCTCAGGAGAAGTGGTCTTCCCAGGATAGGGGGAAGAAGATGGTGTGACACCTAGCTGTTTGTGTAAGCTAGGAACAGAGATAGCAGTCAGCAACAGGAAAGCTCAACTATAGGGCTTTATCCCTATTGTCATTTCATGTAGATGTGGCAGTCAACCTCCATCTATTGTTACCAGGCACCTGGAGGTCCTATTGCTTCTATAGAAGCAAACAAAAACAGAAATTGGTGGAGGAGATGATTTTATTTTCTGGGCATTGGAAAATGGAGTAGAGATAATGCATCTCTCTTTTATACATTTATTTTTATTTTCTCTATAGTTTTTATTCTGTTCTGTTATAGTAGTGAAAAATAGATAACTAAAAAGGAAAGGAAAGGATATGACTGCTATCTCATACTGTCATATAAGGGTATAGTGGAGGAGAAAGTTTATTATAGGTAAGTAGTAGAGCAGAGCCAGAGGCATGTGTCCCAGACACATTTAGGAGTGTCAGAGTGGTCATGACCCTAAAGTCATGACCATGACTCTGAAGAAAGGGAGAAGAAGAAGGAGAGGAGAGAGAGGGGAATCAGGAGCAACAGCCAAGAGAGCAAAGGTAGAAAAAGGGGTGGGTAACCAAAATGTCTTGATTAGGCAGCTCAGCTGGGCTGGAGAGTTCAGGGTAGAGGGCAGCATATGCTAAGCATACCCTATAACAAGTAGGGACTAAGGGATGCTGGGACAACCTGTCAGGTCCGCTTTGATATGTTGAATAGGCACCTCAGCTATTTGTCTCAGGCTTGAAAGTTAACAAATACAGGTATACTTTAGCAAGTACATATTTATGGCCTGTTTTTCTGAGTAAATAAAGGCTTCACCCTAGCCACAAGAAACTCAGAGTCAGCTTCATTACAAAAATAGAGCCGTCATTCATATTCTCTCTCCTCTCTCTCTCTCTCTCTCTCTCTCTCTCTCTCTCTCTCTCTCTCTCTCTCTCATTTTTTTTGTTTTGTTTGTTATTTTGTTTTTTTCTAGACACAGTTTCTCTGTGTAGCCCTGGCTGTACTGGAACTCACTCTGTAGACTAGGCTGGCTTGGAACTCAGAGATCTGCCTGCCTCTGCCTCCCTATTAAAGGTGCTGGGATTAAAGGTGTGTGCCACCACTACTACCTGCAACCATTTTCTTAAGGAAGCTGAGAAAGACTATTTGTAAAGCAGGGGAGCAGGGTGGCCCTCTTTTGTGCACAGGTTCTGGGCTGTACACAGTCTCTACTGTGTCAGAACTCAGTTGCCCAGGAAGAGGTTGGGTCCCCTTAGGGTTTGACATTTTGTGCCAATGGTCTAAGTCTTGTGAGCTCAGGGCTAGGGGAGCTGGGCTATTTGGGTAAGGACTTCTGCTGGTCCTTGGGTCCTGAGCTGTTCATCAATTTGTAGGAATAAAGTGTAAATAGAGTTGACAGCTGGATGTCCCTGAATATGGAGATAGGAACAGAATTATGTGGCACTGTCTGTTGAGGAGGAGTTTCCTATGTATATACAGATTAAGAGTTTTTGGAGTACTGTGGGTGGAGAGGCTTCCTGTCAGGGCTTCAGACCAGAAGTTCTCTGGGGCAAGAGTGAGCAGGAGTCTTTGCAGGATCCTTTCTTAGGGATTGAAGAGGATAGGAAGACCAGAGGTTGGGGCGATTTTGTCCTGAGTCATGAGGCTGTAGGTACCTTCAAGTTCAACAAGCAGGAGGCAAGGCCACCTGGTTTGCTGGACTCTGAGGCCTCTCTCTGGTTTTCCAGTCTCCTCTCTCAAAGCTGGACATTGAACCTGTTAGTTGTCTGCTTCCCACCCCTGTGTGTGCTAGTATAGGTGGCCAGTTCCTGCTCTGGGAACCTGGCTGTTAAGCTTCCAGTGTGGCTTAGTGCTGACTGGAAGGAGCATATTACTCTCCCTGGGCCTCAGCACTTATACTCAGTGCTAGGATTGTTTAATGCAATTAATGTAAGTGCTTACAGTCTTCCCCCCTCTCCTGCCTAAAGACCTCTATCAGAGAGAAAAGGTGGGAGGAAATGAGCACAGCAACTCAGGGACAATCTTCCAGCGGTGGTATTTCCTCCCCACCCTGGGCTAGAGCCAAGACAGATGCCAGGAAATGGTCCTCATCTTGGGTCAGAGGCTGGTGGCTGCTCTTAACTTTGCCTGGTGCCTGTTTCCCAGGGCTTCACCTTTTTACTGAGGAGGGTTTCATTGAAGACTGGTCATTGCACTGAGCTGTACAGAGTGTCCCTGGGGATCTTTATGCACACCAAAGGGTAGACAGCATAGCTGGTGTAGAGTCAGATGTAGAGTTGGAGGATTGTCTTCTATATACAGCTGGGGGCAGTTGTGGTCATTACTGTGAACAGTACTGGCAAGGTGGTCAGGGAATGGCTAGGTATCTTCAAGTCTCTGGTTTCACTCAGAGTGTGCATGTGGACATGCAGGTGGGTACATAAGGTAATAAGTTCAAAGCCACAAAGAAAGACCACTACTTCAAAGTGTCTAGACAAAGCAACACTTTATTCTGATTAAAATGGTGTGCTTGGGAGACTGAACACACCAAGACGAGAAGTGCACCAGGTTTTTATTCTAACTCAGGTGGTGACTATGTTTTTCTCCCATTGGCTGGTGTCTGACCACACAGTCTTAATTGATTGGCTAGTCTTCAAGAATTGGCACACAGGAAGCTAAGGAAGGGAAAAGGGATCACTAGAGGTAGGGGAGTCATTGCTCCAGGCCATCTAATTAACGGAATGCAGCAGGGTTTTTTTGTGTAAACAAGGGTTTACTCTCTGTGTGTGTCTGTTGGGGGGGGGTGTTAAACTATTTTTATAAAAATAGTCTTACAAGGTGGAGAATACAAAAATTTGAATTATTTTTCCTAAACACAAGTTTATAGTATTTGATAGAAAAAACTAATGCTTAATATTTCTTTCAAGTCTCTCCTCTTATTTTTAAACTTTTTTTTCTTTAAAATCATTAAGATGTTGGCTCCCTTTTTTTGTCCTATCCTGGAATAAGAAGCTACAATAGGGGGCTGGAGAGATGGCTCAGCGGTTAAGAGCACTGACTGCTCTTCCAGAGGTCCTGAGTTCAAATCCCAGCAACCACATGGTGGCTCACAACCATCTATAATGAGATCTGACACCCTCTTCTGGTGCATCTGAAGACAGCTACAATGTACTTAGATATAATAATAAATAAATCTTAGAAAAAAAAAGAAACTACAATAGTGAGGGAGTATCTGTTTAGTAATAATTGATACAGTAAGTCAGAGTTAAGCCCAAGTACAAATAATTAATTATTCTATCTAATTCATTAACATGGTTTAAGGTGAACTCACCTTTCTAGTGTTGGTCTGTTGGCCAAAAGATTGGCCTGGCTTCACTGGAATGTTAGATCTGTACTCAGGCCATAAATTCTATTCTCTTGACCAAGAGTTTTTTCTTTTCTTTTATTCTTTCTTTTCTTCCTTTTTCCTTCTTTCTAAAAAAGATCTATCTATCTATCTATCTATCTATCTATCTATCTATCTATCTATTTATTTTACATATGAGTGCTCTATCTGCATGTACTCCTGTGTGCCAGAAGAGGACATTAGATCCCATTACAGATAGTTGTGAGCCACCATGTGGTTTTTGGCAATTGAACTCAGGACCTCTGGAAGAGCAGCTATTTTGCTCTTAACTGCTGAACTGTCTCTTCAGTTCCAGAGTTTTTTCTTAACAGGCCTTCTTTGCTACTTTAACAGTCTCCCCAAAGAGTTAACCAGAGAAACATGCAGAACCAACCATTAGTAAACAAAGCCCTAATCTTCTCTTTTTCAGTCAACTCATCATAGGGAACACCCCCATATATGTGTGCTTGGTGGCAGTTGGCATAGCAAAGGCATTTACACAACTTCTTCATGTAACTTACTTGTACTTTTAGACAAGCACATATATGCCATTTTCATTTGATAATAGATTGCTGCTGTGCACATCCTACTTTATAGCTCAGTGGGTCAGATAACAGCCAACATGAACATGATGAAGAGCTCAGGTCACATGGTAACTTGGTGATTCATTGGCAAACATTCAGTTTCCACTAAGGCCCAATAACAGGCCAAGAGCTGTCTTTCAGTGGAAAAACTGTTGTTGATGGTTGAGCCTTGCTTAAAAATGCCAAATGTCTTTTCTGTAATTCACCTACAGGAGCCTACCAAAGATTCCAAACAGCATCCCTGTCTGCCAGTGACTCCTCAAGTACTACTGGGTCTGCTGGATCATGTAGTCCAAATGGCAGAGCAGTCTGCATAGCAGCCTGTACCTGTTGAAGAGCCTTTTGTTCCATGTTCCACACAAAGCTAGCAGCTTTCCAAGTCCCTCGGTACATGAGTCACAGTAATACTCCCAAGTGAGGAATGTGCTATCTCCAGAATCCAAATAGGCCCACTAAATGTGCTTCTTTCTTGGTGATGGAAGGGTTCAGGTACAATAAATTCATCCTTGACCATTGAAGGAATATCTCTGCATGTCCCACCCCACTGGACTCATAAGAATTTCATTGAGGGAGAAGGCCCTTGAATTGGATTTATTTCCTATCCTCTGATACATATATGTGTTATAAATGAGTTCAAAGTGGTTGCTGTCTCCTGCTTACGTGGTCCATTCAGTATAATGTCATAAATATAGTACATCAGTGTGATATTTTGTGGAATAAACATGATTAAGAGGTGGAATAAACATGATAGGGCTCAGGAGATAATATATTCTTGAGGTAAAACTTTAAAGGTATACTTCTGGGCTTGCAAACTGAAAGCAAATTGCTTCTGGGAGTCCTTATGGACAGGTACCAAGATAAAGGCATTTGCTAGATCAATAGTTGAAAGCCATGTACCAGGAGATATGTTAATCTGCTGGAGTAAGAACACCACATCTGGTACACTACCTGCCTGAGTTTTTGATAGTCAATCATCATTCTCCATGGGCCATCTCACTGGCCAGACAGGAGAGTTAAAGGGTGATGTGGTGGGAACATATTTTAAGTCCTTGATGGTGGCACTAATTTCTGCAATTCCTCCAGGGATGTGATACTGTTTTGATTCACTGTTTTTCTTGCAGAGACAACTCTAAAGGCATCCATTTAGTGTTTCCAAACACAATAGCTCTTAGTCCCCAGGTCTGGGAACCAATGTGAGAATTCAGCCAGCTGGGCCAGGATGGCACATGCCTTTGATCCCAGCACTTAGGAGGCAGACAGATCTCTATAAGTTTGAGGCCAGCCTGGTCTACAGAGTGAGTTTCAGGACAGCCAAAGCTACACAGAGAAACTCTGTCTCAAAACAAAACAAAACAAAACAATAGAAAAGAAAAAAAAAGATTTCTGCCAATTTCTTAGACTATCTATCCCAATTATACACTCTGAGACCGAGGAAATAACCACTGGATGAGTTTGGGACCCACAAAACCTACTGTGAGTCAGACTTCAGCCAGAGCTCCATTAATCACCTAACATAAACCCCTGCTTTAACTGGAGGTCCACAATGTTTCTTGGGATCTCCTGGAATCAGTGTCAGTTCAGAACGGGTATCCAATAGACCCTGGAAAGTCTGATTGTTTCTTTTTCTCCAGTGTACAGTTAACCTTGTAAGAGGCTCTAAGTCCTTCTAGGGAAATACTGGAGAAAGGCTAACAGTAAAACTTGTAGGTATTTTATTAAGGTTCTTCCTCTGGTGGCAGGGGGAATCTGGCTATTCCTTCATTCAAAAGTTTCTGGGTCTGCAAACTGGCTCAAGACTGGAATTAGTTTATGGGCTGAGATTCCGTTCTGCCACAATCCAATGGAGCCTCTCTTTTTTCATTTGTTTGATATTTTTTCTTAAAAAAGGATTTTAAGGCTCAGGGAAATTGAAGTGCTAGAAGGGATATGTTGTGTAAAACCTAATTCTCCACAATGGGAAGGCCCAGGAGATGTGATCTTCATTAATCCTACAAGATGCAAAATGGTGAGGAGGGCACCAGCACATTTGAAGAGTTTTGTTGTTGCCCTTTTCCTTGTGCCAGACCTTAAAGGTTGGTGCCACATATCAAACAAAAAAATGCATTAGGCTTCTTATTTATTTCATGCCTGGAAACACCATGATTGAGTTAGCCAGTACCAAAGGTCCATACAAGTCAGATCACCATATCACTCACTTTGCCTGTGCTGCCCATTATGGTTAGACCATTATGAACATGGCTTTGTATATGGTGCCCATTATGATAACTATGGTTAACTTGCCTTTGGCAAGTTAGTGCTGCCACCTGGTCCCTGCTACCTCAGGGTCCAATTAAATCCACTGCACTTAGCAGCAGTGGCACCAACCTTTAAGGTCTGGCACAAGGAAAAGGGCAACAACAAAACTCTTCAAATGTGCTGGTGCCCTCTTCACCATTTGCGTCTTGTAGGATTAGTGAAGGTCACATCTTCCCATTGTGGAGAATTAGGTTTTACACAACATATCCCTTCTAGCACTTCAATTTCCCTGTGCCTTAAAATCCTTTCATCAACACAAAGCCAAGGAATACCAGGCATCTCCAACTCTTTGTCAGCAGGCCATCTTTCAGCTAATCATTCAAATAAACTTTTGACTCCTTAAAAAAAAAACCAAACAAACAGCTGTGCTACTTTTCATATTAAACCCAGAGTCTTCATTCAAAGAGCCCATATCAGTAGACTCAGCCTGATTTAGGTTTATGTTTCTTCCATCATTATCCCACATCTTTAAAATCCACTCCCACACATATTTTCTAGACTTCTGATTGAATGAATTAGCAAACTCATTAAGCTCTTCAGTATTGCAGCTCACCTCCCTGTGGACTACATCCTTTAATAGTTCTAGAGGCAGCTGTTGGTGGCCCGGAGGAACATCAGTATTGTCTTGCCTGGCATTTCCTTTAGACAAAGTCACTGCTGGTTTAGCCTACAATGAAAGATTAATTTCCTCAGTCATAGGAGTTGAGGTGTGAGTTCATCTTCTTCGGAGGGCAGAGACTACTTCGGGTGAGATAAACCTTTGAGAATCTGAGGGTTCAAAGTTCTCAGCTTCAGTAGGTTCCTCCCACACATCCCTGCTCCAAGTTACAGGATCCCATTCTTTACCAATTAATGCCCTTACTTTAATTGCTGACACCCCCTGAGGCTGGGACTTGAATTTTTGCCGTAATTCAGCCAACCTTCTAATGAGGACTTCTATTTGATTTTCTGCAACTTGAGCTCTGCGGCCGCTGGTGAGCAGACTCTCTTCCAAGGCACACTTAGAACTTTTAGACTGTTTATGTGCACATGAAGCCAGTCAATTTTATCACTGAGTTCATTGTTCTCCTCCACCGTATTCTGATGTGTTAGAAGTTGGTTAATTTCATCACAGAGCTCATTCTTTTCCTTTGTCAATTTATCCAGAGATGCTATGATCAAGCAACCAGCATCTTCATTTCCCTTATTTTTCCACAAATTGTTGAAGGTTTTATATATAGAATCATTAAATCTATTGCCACTCACAACTGGTGAATCAGGAAAATCCAATGTGTTTGTCTCCTTAAGTTTGTAAAATAGCTCACACCATGGACTTTCAGTACTCTTTGAGCTTTCAAGAGGGGATTCAGTAACTGTAGATGTTGGTAAATTGGAGCGCCTATTCCAGATATTTTTTAAAAAATTTACCTTAATATTTCTGTTGTTCTAGAAACCACTTCTGGTACCAAAATCTATATTAATCAGAGTTTTCTAAAGGAACAAACTTATAAAATAAATGAAAAAATATGATTTATTAGAATGCCTTACAGGCTGTGGTTCAGCTAGTTCAACTATGGTTGTCTACCAATGGAAGGTCCAAGAATCCAGTAGTCATTCAGTTTACAAAGCTCATGACTCAGCTGGCCTTCAGTAGATGCTGAAATCCCAAAGTAGACTCTAAAGCCAGTAAAGGAATGGACTTGCTAGTAAGAGCAAAAGCAAGCAGGCAAAGAGAGAGCAAGCTTTTTTCTTCCATGTCTTTTATATAGGCTGTCATCACATCAGATGATGTGGCCCAGATTAAAGTGGTATCTTCTTACTTCAAAAGACCTGGATTACAGAGCAGTGATGGCTCATGCCTTTAATCCTATTACTCTGAGGCAGAGACAGTTTCTCTGAATTTGAGGCCAGCTTGGTCTACTACAGAGTGAATTCCAGAACAGTCAGGACTACATAGAGAAATCCTGTTTCAAAAAGGAAAAGAAAAAAAAGAAAATATTTCCATTTAGTTAATTCTAGATATAGTCAAGTTCTTGAACAAGAATAGCCATCACCCCAAGCATCTATTCATTTACATATCTATCCATGCATCCATCCATGTATCCTTGTATTCATGTATCCATACAACCATGGATCCATCATCCATCCATGCATACATGCATCCATCCATTCATCCATCCAAATGTTTATCTGTCTATCATCTATCTGTCTAACATCTATTACATTCACCATCCACCTATCACACCTACCATCTACCCATCATTTACGAACTATTCATCTGTCCATACCTTTAGATAAAATTCAACATGAAACAACACCAAAACATAAGTTTCAAAATTAATTGTTAAAATTAAATTTTTATGTGCTAGAGTGTTTTGCCATGACACATGTATATGAATGTGTGTGTGTGTGTGTGTGTGTGTGTGTGTGTGGCAAGCATGCCTGGTACCTGTAGAGGCCAGAAGAGGGCACCAGACCAAGCAACCATTTGGAGCTGGGAACTGAATCTTGGTCTTTTGCAAGAGGCAAGTGTTCTTAACTACTGAACCACTTATCCAGCAGTTAATTTTAATTTTAATGTTTTTATGTATATATATGTGACTGTGTATAGATTTGTGCTCATGAGTGCAATGCCCACCAAGGCCAAAAGAAGACAACAGATCTTCTGGGGTTGGAGTTACAGGCAGTTCTGAGTCATATGGAATTGAACACTGGTCATCTGCAAAAACAGTTCTAGCCCTTAAGGGCTGAGCCACCTCTCCAGCCCTGATCAATTTTTTTTTACTTAAAAAATTAATTCTTTGAAAATGTTATGCCATGTATTTTGATCCTTCAGTCAACTCCTTCCAGATCCCCTTCCCCTTCCACCCAACTTGATGTCATTTTTTTTTCTTTTAAACCTATTGAGCCTAATTTGTTCTGATTATATACTCTTGGGTGTGTGGCCATCCATTGGAGCATGGTCTTCCTAACAGGAGCTGCACCTTAAAGAAAATAGACCCTAAGTCTCCCAGCAACTATCAATTGCTAATAGCTCCTCGGGTAGAGGTGGAAATTTTTTATGTAGAGGGTAATCTCACCTCCCCTTCTATGGACTGGGATTTTATCTGGCTTGAGTTTGTGCAGGTCTTGTGCATGCTGTCACAACTGCTGTGGATTTATGTATACAACTACCCTGTTGTGTTCAGAAAACACTGTGATGTTGTAGTCATCTACCATCTCTGGGCTTACAGTCTTTCAGCCTGCTCTCCTAAATGATCCCTAAGACTTTGGAGGAAAGGGTTGCAATATAGTCCATTTAGGGCTGAGCATTCTGTGTTATTATCTTCATTGGAGGTGTTGTAGGTCTCTGTGTTAATTGCCATCTGTGACAAAAAGCTTCTCTGATGAGTTTTTGAGAGATTCACTAATCTATTCGTATAACAATAAGCCATTGCAAATATGGAACACGTTACAAATTTGCATGTTGTCCATGTGTTGTGTAACAGCTTCCTCTGATCAAGATTGAAATACTCCATTCTTCCAGAAGCTC
>JADRCD010204227.1:0-25339 GCA_019843815.1 Montemys delectorum | reverse complement strand
CGGAAGGAGAAAGCCAATTCCCTAGTTGTCTCTGACCTGTGTACACATATGTATTCTCTCATACACTGTATCTTCCTCTCACCTCTATGTGCATGCACTGGTATGTGCACTTACACATGTACATACATCATATTCATCACACATGTGTGCATACATATTCAAAGATTTTTAAAAGTTATGTTGTGGGGTCGGGAGAGATGGGTTAGCAGTTAAGAGCACTGGCTCCTCTTATAGAGGACCTGCACCCATATGGCTGCTCACAATTGTCTGTAACTCCAATCCCACTGGATCTGACACGCTCTTTGGGCTTCCTTGGGTACAAGGTACAAATGTAATGCAGAGTCACATTTGTAGGCAAAACACCCATACACATTTAAAAAGAAAAGTGCATGGGTTTCCTGCAGCTTTCTCCTTTAATGTAAGAGATAATTGACAGCTAACTATAATCAATGTCAAAACTGCCTTGTAGGTCACTAGGAATGTAGGATGTGGCAGGGGCAGAAGGTAGGCTTGAGGTCACATCCCTGTTGGTCAAATTACACATGGACTGCCAGGCCTGTTGCCTGTGCTTCCCGAGGGCCACTCTGACCTGCATGTCTTCTTCCCCAGGGCTTATGATCCTGCAGACTATGAGCATCTGCCAGTCTCAGCTGAGATCAAGGAGCTCTTTGAGTACATCAGCCGGTAAGCATGAGAGCCAGCTGAACACACCTCGCCTGCCTTGCCCAAGCCTTTGCACTCTCTAGTCTAAAGCAGCACTAAGCTCCTTTGGGACTTTTAAGTCCAGTCAAGTGACATTTTCTAACTGCTTTCATCTTCCCTCAACTGTCCCTTGCAGATACACACCTCAGTTGATTGATCTGGACCACAAACTGAAACCTTTCATTCCTGATTTCATCCCAGCTGTTGGGGATATCGATGCATTCTTAAAGGTACAGGTGGTGCATCCTAAAAATGTGTCCCCTGGCGTTTGTTCCAGCTCCTCTATTCTAACAGTTCCTCTAGTTTCTCTGATGAGCATTGGGCCTTACTAGTGCTTACTGCATTGGAGTTCCTCCTCCACATTCCACTCACTGTGTTATGTGATACAGTATTCTATGTTTGTCTCCTAACTAACCATGAAATTAACCCCATGTATGTGCTTCATACATCTTGTTTGTTCACTCGCAATAGAACTTAGTCCAGTGATTTTTTTTTTTTTTTCTTTTTCGAGACAGGGTTTCTCTGTGTAGCTCTGGCTGTCCTGGAACTCACTCTGTAGACCAGGCTGGCCTCGAACTCAGAAATCTGCCTGCCTCTGCCTCCCAAGTGCTGGGATTAAAGGTTGGGCCACCCGGGCCCAGCTAGTCCAGTGATCTTAATCTTTCTCTGAACCAGGTGCCACGTCCTGATGGAAAGCCTGACCACCTTGGCCTCTTGGTGTTAGATGAACCATCTACAAAGCAGTCGGACCCTACTGTGCTTTCGCTGTGGCTAACAGAGAATTCCAAGCAGCACAACGTTACGGTGAGCTGCTGCTCTAAAGCAGGGCCCAGGTCAGAGGCTGCACTGCCGTTTTGTATTCAGTTGACCACTGCCTGTTAAAGGGGGTGTAGCTGCAGACCAGCCCAGGTTTTTAGTGATGGCTTTATTAAGGTACAGTTTATATTCCGTGAGAGTCACATACACACCTTTTTATTTTTTTAAAGATTGTATATATAAGTGTTTTGCTTGCATGTATGTCTGTGTATTACATGGATGGCCCATGGGAGCCAAAAGTGAGCTGCCATGTTGGTCCAGGAATTGAACCTGGGTCCTCTATAAAAGCAGCCAGTGCTCTTAACCACTAAGCCATCTCTCGAGGCCTGAGTCACCCTTTTAAATTAGACAGTTCATTGGCTTTCAGTATATTCATGGAGTTGTATGCTTACCTCCACTCTACAGTTCGTGTAGTAGTCAGGGCCAAAGCCGTACTTTTCCACGCTAGCTAGATGCCCTAGCATTGAGCCAAGCAAGCTCCAGCCCTTCATCACTAACAGTGCGGTCACTCCAGGAAGAAGCCCTATAGATGGCGTCCTCAGCTCTTAAACTGCAGCAACCTTCACTCCTCCCTGTGACTATGTAATGCTCTCTGTATAAACCCCAGTGCATTTGGCCCCACTGGTTGTTTCCACTTTTGTTAATGATGTCACTGCAACATTCAAGTCTAAGTCTATGTGGCATATGTGTGATTCCTCTTGGATGTATGTGGAGGGGAAGATCACATCGACATTTAGTTACTCTGGTCAGCATTTTGAAGAACTGCCAAAATGTTTTTTGAATTGGTAGCAGCTCCACCAGCAATGAATAAGAATGCAGACTTCTCCAAATCCTTACTTGCGCTTGTGATTGGCCTTTTAAATTCTGGTCATGTAGAGCAGATGTAAAATGGCATCTCACTGTGGTCAGCCTTGCCTGTTGCCACGCATCCTTCCCATCGTCATTCCTCCTTGCTTCCACACATCCATCCCATGGCTACACCAGGTTTTTTATGTTTTCTTTCTTTTTGAGACAAGATCTCAGGTAGCCCAGGCCAACTTTAATCTTGATCTTCCTGCCTCTACCTCCCAAGTTCTGGGATTGTAGGTGGAAGGTGTACATCACTATGCCCAGTTAGCAACTCTCTTTCTTCCTCCCCTCCCTCCTCCCCTCCCCCTTCCCTCTCCTCCTCCCTTCCTTTCTTTTCTTTTTTCTGTTTTTTTTTTTTTTTTGAGATAAAGTCTGTCTATGTAGCCCTGGTTTGCCTAGAACTCACTATATACCAGGATGACCTCAAACTCACTGAAATCACCTACCTCTGCCTTCCAAGTACTGAGAAAAGCCAGCGAACAACACTTGTCCAATGAATTGTTTTAAAGTACTGTCCTAGTGTGCTTTCTGTGGCTGGGATAAGCATCATGACCAAGAACACCTGGGGAAGAAAGGGTTTGTTTGGCCTTACCTCCCATGTCACAGTCCACTCAGTGAAAGAAGTCAAGGCAGGAACCGTACGGCAGGAGTCGAAGCAGAGCCATGGAAGAGTGCTGCTTGCTGGCTGTTCTTCCCTTCTGGCTCAGCCTACTTTCTTATACACCCAAGACCACCTGCTTAGGGCCAGCATAGCCCACAGTGTGCTAGGGGCTATGAATCATCAACCAAGAAAATGCCCACAGACTTGCCCACAGGGCAGATTAATGGAGGCAGGTTCTCAGCTGTAGCCCCCTCTTCTCAGATGACGTCAACTTGTGTAAACTTGGCATAAAACAATAACACACAGAAACCCTGAACAACCAACAGTTATAATGGGCTGATTTGGGGTTTTTTTTGTTTTGTTTTTTCGAGACAGGGTTTCTCTGTAGTCCTGGCTGTCCTGGGACTCACTCTGTAGACCAGGCTGGCCTTGAACTCAGAAATCTGCCTGATTCTGCCTCCCAAGTGCTGGGATTAAAGGCATTTGCCACCACTGCCGGTGATTTGAGTTTTATTGTAATGTTTTTAATCATTGTTCTTATTTTTCTAGCAACATATGAAAGTAAAGAGCCTGGAGGATGCAGAAAAGAATCCCAAAGCCATCGACACCTGGATTGAGAGCATCTCTGAGTTACACCGTTCCAAGCCCCCTGCGACTGTGCACTACACCAGGTGATGATAACTACGTGACACTATGTAGTCATGGCTGACCTCCTGCTTCTCTGCCTCCTGCGTGACAATACCTGGCAGAGACATGACTTTACCATTGTAGTTTATAGTAAGTGTCACCGTTTTTGACCCTTTGCTCCTGAGGAAAGGTCAAAACCTGGGAGTAAACTGGATCAACCTGAGATCCTTAAAGAAAATGCACATTTACACCGTACTTCATTTAAAATAGGAAAGATGGCAGCTGCTGGCAGATTGCAGGTGCAAAGATGAGAGTTCTCTGCTATGGTTACTGAGCTGGGTGCTTCAAACCTTGCCCTGGTAAATTGGTTTTCCAGTCTAGGTTCTCCCAAAACCCCGGTGTGCCTAGGTGAGGACCTGGTTTCGAGGTGGCTAATGTCATTGCTCAATGATTCCACTTATTTTCTTCTCCACTTTTAGGCCCATGCCCGACATTGACACTCTGATGCAGGAGTGGTCCCCAGAGTTTGAAGAGCTCCTGGGAAAGGTGAGGGGGAAGGAATAGGAGTAATATGGCATCAGTCCAGGGCCCAGTGTGCCTGTCTTCCTGTTATCACTCTGACTGTTTAATGGAACTGGAACCCATGATAGAAATATGCATATGAGAAAGCTTGATTACTTTGCCAACTGAACATACTGTGTAACCAGCACATTAGATTAGTAAACAGCTCATGGCCAGGCTTCCAAAAACCTCTCCTCTCCCCTTCCATAGTGACCATTGCTCTGTTTTTTGTTTTTTCTCTAAATCTAAACAGCTCTTTCCCCTGCTTATCCCCAGTAGTGGAGATTGAACCTAGGACCTCACACTGGTAGCTAGTCAGAGTATCAGCCCTCTGAGCACACTCTGTGTCCTCTTCTCTACATGACGGGGATCCATCCATCTTGTTCCATGTCTTGTTTATCCATTTTCATAAATGAATTGTACACTATCCTTTAAGTTGTGTGTAGGAGACAGTTATGTGTGATGAACGTTTGGATAGTTTCCAGTTTCCCTGCCTTTCAGTAATGCTGCTGGGACCCTGTACCTAGCAGGCGTGTTTGATAGATGTGTACATCTACGTTACTGCTTTAGATGCTACTTTGTCTGGAGGTGATGTTTATGTCCATCTAAGAAATTAATGTCTCATTTGGTTTTGTTTTTTATTTTTAAAGATTTATTTATTATTTTGTAAGTACACTATAGCTGTCTTCATATGCACCAGAAGAGGGCGTCAGATCTTGTTACGGGTGGTTGTGAGCCACCATGTGGTTTCTAGAATTGGAACTCAGGACCTTTGGAAGAGCAGTCACTGCTCTTACCTGCTGAGCCATCTCGCCAGCCCTAATGTCTCTCTTTTTTTTTTTTTTTAAGATGTATTTATTTATTATATGTAAGTACACTGTAGCTGTCTTCAGACACTCCAGAAGAGAGCATCAGATCCCATTACAGATGGTTGTGAGCCACCATGTGGTTGCTGGAATTTGAACTCAAGACCTTCAGAAGAGCAGTCAGTGCTCTTACCCACTGAGCCATCTCACCAGCTCCTAATGTCTCTTTTTAATTGCCAAGATATTTAAATTTTATCTATCCATTCATCTATTTTTTTGTCTGCCTGTCTGTCTTTTTGTCTAAGAACCATCTATTTCCTGGAGCTCAATCCAAGGGCTCCCTGCATATTAGGCAGGCTACCTTACCAGCTGAGCTACATTCTTTGTCCTGTAGTGAGAAAAAGTTTTAAGACCATTCTTTGTTTTTGTTTCAGAGACAGGCTCTCACTGAGTATCCTAAACTGGAGCTGACTATATAGCCCAGGTTGGTCTCCAACTCATGGCAATCCTCCTGCTTCAGCATCCTGAATGCTGGAATTACAGGATGAGCCCCCACACTCAAGCAAAACCGGATTTTTCCTCCTTTTCTTCAGTACCATACAAACTATCAGCTTTCATTATGATGCATTCGTGTATACTTGCCTGCTGACCCTTTCCCAAGGCCTCTCTCTCGTCGCCTCCCTACTTGTAGCTTCTGCCCCAGTGCACTCCCTTCTTCTTCCGTATCATAGGTATTGTCATCCTTCCTACTCTCCCTTAAATCTTCATTTTCTCCTTCTCAAGGCCCCCTTCTCGTTTGCTTAGCCTCTTCCAATGCTTGTACCACATAAATACATATATACAAATATTAACAGCTAGAGACCGCATGTGGATTTTTGTGTGAATGTAATTTTATCTTTATCCTAAGTGAAATTTCATTGTCTATAGGTGTCCAAAATCATTATCCATTTATCTGTTGGTGGACATGTAGACCAAATCCATTTCCTTGCTATTGTGAATAGAGCATCAATAGACATGGATGCATGAGTGTGTCTGTAGCAGGCGTCCTCTGAGTATGTGCCCAGGAGTGGTAGAGCTGAGGCATGTATGGACATGCTGGTCGTAGGTTTTTGAGAAGCCTCCATACTGACTCCTAGCATAGTGGTTAGCAGTTTACATTCTCATCAGCTACGAATAAGGTTCCGATTTCACTCAGCCCTGCCAGTGGTTGTTGTCATCTATTTTGTCGACACTGGCCGCTCTGACTTGTGTGAGATAGAAGCATAGTAACTTTGCTTTCCTTAGCCATTGAGATGAATTTGGGTTCCTTTTTGTGCAGAGTGGGAAGTATGGACCTAACGTCATTCTTTATAAGTGGATTTCATCTTGCCAGTTATAGTTACTGCACAGGTCGCTTTCCAGTGTGCACTTCCTGTACCTTTTAATCTACACTGTTTTATGTGGCAGTACTGTGCTTGCTTTGTCACTGTGGCTCTGTAGCATAGTATGAGGTAAGGTAATGTGACGCCTCCGGCTGTGTTTTTTTGTGTAAGATTACCTTGGCTACTTTGACTATCTGTGGTCTTTCTATTCGCATAGGAATTTTAGAAATGTCTGCCCTGCTTGTGTGATGACTGTTACTGGGATTTCTATGGGGATTACATTGCATCTATATACTATGTCCAGTAGTGTGGCCATTTCCACAGTACTAGTTGTAATTGTGAGGTGAGCACAGACATGCCATGGTGTACATGTGGAGGGCAAAGGAATCTTTGTGGAGTTGCTCTCTCCTTCCATGTCTGGGGATTGACCTCAGGCTACAAGGCTTGCAAGGCAGATGGCTTACCTACTGGCAGCAGTGTATATTTCTAATGGTCGAGCCATCTTTCCAGTCCCTTTGTTTGTTTCTTTGTTTGTTTGTTTGCTTGTGACAGTCTCGCAATGTAGCCCCAGATGATCTGAAACTTACTATGTAGACCAGGTTGTTCTGGAACTCAGAGAGATCTATCTATGGGTTCTATCTCCTGAGTGCTGGGATTCAAGGGCCTATATTGAGACTCTTGACTGTGGGCCATCCTGTGTTCCCACCAGGTGAGTCTGCCCACTGTCGAGATCGATTGCAGCCTGGCTGAGTACATTGACATGATCTGTGGTAAGCTCCTCCCCCATCTCCCCAAGCCCTGCCTCTGGCATCTGTGTTCTAGGCCTTTAGAAGAGTTTCCTGATTTCTGCACAGTAGTGTCTTGGTTTACAGTCTTCACTGGAAGCCAGCTGTGCCATTTAGTGCACCTCTAGTGTGGCGTTGGGGCTGAGTATCAAAACCCAAAATAATATGTTCCACTTGGGAGGGAACTGGCATCTCAACAGAAGGGCCCCAGGGCCAGAGCGTGTTGGTTTCCATCCCTGCACACACTTGTCTGTTGCAGCTATTCTGGACATTCCTTTCTACAAGAGCCGGATTCAGTCCCTCCACCTGCTCTTTTCCCTCTACTCAGAGTTCAAGAACTCCCAGGTGAGACAAGCAGCTGTCCAGGGCCCTGCTGGGGTTTTTCTCACCTGGGCAGTGTTAGAAGAGAAGGCTGGGGTGGGAAGGTGAGAAGATGGGCTTCAGATGGAGTTCAGTGAGACCCATGAACACAAACAAGCAGCTTTGTGAATTTGAGCAGGAAGGAAATGGAACATGGCTTTGTTTTGAAGGAGATGGGCGCATTGCTGTCTCTTTCAAAGGGAAAACTAATGTGTGAGCTTGGAAGCAGACCTAGGAGGAAGACTAAATGGTTGTTTTGTTTTGAGACATGTCTAACTGTGGCCCAGGTTGACCTGGAACTCATGGTGTAGCACAGCCTAGCTTTAGATTCACAGTGATCCTCCTGCCTTAGTCTCCCAACTGCTGGAGTGACAGGCCTGTGCCACTACACTCAGTTTAACTTAAAGGGGTTTTAAAGTGGTTTTCCTTGTTAAAATGCAGCAGCCCACATATTGCAAACGTGTCCTCTTCTTTCTTGCAGCATTTTAAAGCTCTTGCTGAAGGCAAAAAAGCATTCACTCCTCCACCCAACTCTGCCTCCCAGGCTGGGGATGCGGAGACACTGACTTTCATCTGAGCCTCCTCCTGGGGCTTTTCTTCAAAGTCAGATGAAGACATGGTCTCTGTTGGCAGCTTAGCATCCCCCTGTTCCACAGCTGGGCCCTGGCAACATGAGTCCTGCTGCCTTGTCCTGCCTTGTCCTGGAGCAGGACGCACCTGGGTTACACCTGTCTCCTATTGCCTTTCCCAAGGAAGCATGTATCCACAGTGCTGTGGGCCTCTAGGTTGGAAGAACTGGAACTCAAGAGCCTCAGTACACAGGCTGGGGGAGGAGCTTCCAAAGACACACAGACTCTTCTGTCCAATTGTGATGAATACATACTGGTTTTTGCCCATGGCTCCTGGCTCATTACTGTCCCATTGCTCTGATGATTTCTAGAGTGAGTAGGATCGGATTGGGGCCTCATAACAGGCCTGCCTCTGCCTCTGAGAATCAAGTCCCTCTATTTGACCTTCTGCCCTCCTTCTACCTCCTTTTCTTCCCAAGTAGCCTACAACCCTGAATCTCTCCCCCAGGCAATCATGGGCATCTGCTCCTACACTCTCACACTCTTTTATTTTACTTTTGTTGGTGTTGTGCGACAGCGTCTTATGTAGCTCAGCTTGGCTTTGAACTGTCTGTACAGGCTAGTCTTGAAGACCTGATCTTCCTGCCTCCACCTCTACCTCCCAGGCACTAGGCCTAAAGGCATATTCAGCCAAACCCAGCTTATTCTTAAATCTGTTGACCTACTTGGATAATAGACCAAGACCCTCATTTAGATGAGGGCTTGCCCCTTACTAGCAAGGAAGCAATACTGAGTAATTTCCAGACCTCACTGGCATCCCAACCAATCCACAGCATTAGATCAGACCATTTTTGCCCAGTCACAAGCCAGCATAGTGGTCCAGGTTTCAGCTGTTTCTTTGTATGACATCTCCATGGAAGCTTAAAAGGTCAGGGCTCAGAGAGTTTTCAGTCAGATGCAGGGAAGTTCCCACAAGGTAGCATGCATCTTATACATCTTTGTGAATTTTAAAATAATCTTACTTATTTTTGACTGGTTCTCTGTACAGCCCAGAGGGGTCTACAGTTCACTATGAAGCTCAGGCTGGCACGAACTCATTATCCTCTTTCTTTAGCCTCCTGGGTGCTAGGATTACAGGCCTGAGTCACCGTGCTGCGATCGCTCAGATGCTCTGTTAGTTTTTGAGGGAACAGACCACAGTAGCTACAGCTTTTATGGTCATTACTATTCCATATTAGACTAACAGATGCTGAATTGCTGCCCCTCCTAGTGGATACATAGGTGCTTGCTGTGTGATCCAAAACATTGAACTTTTTTTTTTTTTTTTTTTTTTTTGGTTTTGGAGACAGGGTTTCTCTGTGTAGCCCTGGCTGTCCTGGAACTCACTCTGTAGACCAGGCTGCCCTTGAACTCAGAAGTCCACCTGCCTCTGCCTCCCAAGTGCTGGGATTAAAGGCATGTACCACCACTGCCCAGCTGATCGAAAACATTTAATACAGAGAAGACTGGCATGGCCCCTACACAAGGATGTGGAAATTCGTGAAAGGATCCATAAATTTTTTGTTTGGATCTGTTGTATTTTGTATGGGGGATTATCCTCTTGCTACTTTGTGGATAAATCTGCTTAAAATGTCAAAAAAAAAAAAAAAAAAAAAAAAAAAAGAAGAAAAAGAAAGGAGGAGAAGGAAGAGGAGGAGAAAAGGCTACCTACCGTTTCTGCACTGGCAAAGCACTTGTGTGGCACACACACACACCAGGCCCTGCAGAGGAAGTGGAGGTCATTTAAAACACACTGGGAAAACACAGGGTGGTAGTACATGGCTATAATCCCAGCACTTGAGAAGTGAAGGCAGGAAGATCAGAAGATCACATTGTCTCTGTCCAATACTGAATTCAAGGCTAGCCTAGACTACATGAGTCTCAAAAAAAACACAAGTAAATTTTGAAGAAATGAACAAACATTTCTTTGGTCAAAGGAGTTTACTGTGTATGCAGCACTGTCCTAACCAGTAACAGAAAAATTACAAAACAAGATACGAAGAAGGGAAAATAGACTCTGTACTCTGCTGTTTGCCAGTCATTTTCAGGTTGCCTTTTAAAAGTATTCATAGCTCTTTGGAGCTCTGTGGGCTCCTGCTTTCTCTGTCCCCCTAAATCTTCTGGCACTGTTGGATTATATCCCCACTGTGACCATCCCCTAAAGAACAGGAAGGAACAGCCAGGCTTGGTCAAGAATGTGGCTGCATGGTGGGGAGACATGCAGAGAGGGAAACCACTAACCCTGAGTGCTCAGAACACTCACAGTGAATTGCGGAAGGCCAAACATGGGGAACACAAGAAGGCCCTGGGCCCTCCTCTCTCCTGGGGAATGTGCTTAAAGTGCAGACACATGTACAAAACAATGCACTTGTACTTACATATCATCCTGGGAGCCAGCCCACCTGTCACCTCTTCTTGCTCATCTTGTGCTAACACCAAAGGCTGGCACCTGCAGGCCTCAGCCAATGGAGGTCTAATACCCAGTGAAAAAGGTCTAGGGTATGACCTATGATGTCCAAGAGGAGGCAGGGACAAAAGGGTAGAAAGATGCAGCAAAAGGGACTAATTTGTGCTTGGCCAGGTCCCTGGGCAAGGGGCTGGTTCCTGAGCAAAGGTAAATTTGGTTGTATACAGATAGCAGGGGCTAAGTTTTCCCTGAGGGAACAAAGCTGCATAGCATAGGAAGGACATCTGAGTTGTGCAGGGACCCTCCTGTCTCCCACATAGGCATCTCTCTGCCTACCGCACAAGGTGCAGAGGACACTAGTGTGGGGCATATAATAGGCCCATCTCTTTAGATGTTGGGTGACACCTGAACACACCTGGCCAGAGTTCCATCTACCTGGACCAGGTTATCACACGCAGGGCCCCAAACTCAGTGAGTGCAAGGGGCTAGCTAGTTCTGACCAGTGGTCTCACCAAGGGTACCCATGCCTTGCAGGTTAGAGTGCAAAGAAATACACATGCATGACCCACAGGGTATCCTTGCCAGGTGGGCTAGATGGCAGTGACATGGTTTCTTCATGGTCACAACAGGGCCAGGCAGAGGAAAGCTTGAAGAAGACACTGGGATGAGCATTCTGAGGAGTCCACAGGCCACCTGGGCCTCATGCCTCACCCTCAAGCTCAGAGCCAAATCTCATCACTGCTTACGCTGGACACACGGTAGATGTAGCCCAACATTGGGAGACGGATGAAACCTGTGGGTCAGAGATGCCAGAGATTAGTAACCCTGGTTCTCTGGAGCTTGGAGAAGCGCCCTCTGTTGCCAGCACTCAGGGCCCTTGGGTATAATAAGCACAGGGATGGGAAGAGGAGGTGGAGGAGAACAGGAGATCTCTGCTCAGTACCTCGGCTGGTGAGGAGGCCACCAGGCTCGGCTTCTAGAAGTTCTGGACGGCTGCTATGCTGAGCCACTGGTCGCTCTGTTGTTTTCCCTGTGGGTGACAAAGGGAGTGGTGCCCAGGACAGGGCTTTACTAATGGGACATGTCTCCTCCTAAGAACCAGGGTCTCTCCTCCTTAGAAGTTCTGAGCATTAAGCATAGGCAGAAAACTGGTCCCGGGTACCTCTGAGATCCGGAGTGAGGTCATTGAGCTGAAGGTTGGATGGGAGGGACATGTTTTCTCGTGGCAAGCGTACATTATTCAGTTTCAGGTTATTGGAGTCACTATAGGATAGACAAAAAGCTAAGATAGACCTTGGTACCAGCAGATATGTAGTCTACTTTGAGGCTTAAGCCAGACCTCCTAGAAATCCCAGGTTGCCAACTGTCCATTACTTTAAAATCCAGTGACTTGTATTTTAGTTTGGCCCATCTGCCCAGCCCCAGGAAGCATTACCTAGATATCAGAGAAGGACGCCGTGAAGGGCCTGAGGACAAAGAAACCATGTCACAGAGTCAGTGTGACCTCACATCCTGGGCTCTAACCCCTCCCCCTTCAGACTCAAGACCCCTGAGCCAAGAGTATATCAAATACCCTGGCCCTGGGACCAGAGATGGCTTTCCAGCACCCACCCCTGCTTCCTGCAAGGCATGCAGTCTCACCCACAGCCTCTCCCTGCAAGTGCTCTGCCCACCTCTGCCTGCACCTTTGCTGCTCACCCTCCAACTTCACTGTTACTCTTCCCCACCCTTGGCCTCCACTGCCTCTGGCCCTACCTTTTGTTTTCTTCTCTTTCCTGCAGACCAGGCAGGCCACCAAGGTACTGAACCCCACTAGAGTGCCCAAGGCAAGTCCTCCAGCCACAACGATGCCCAGCAGTGGCACCTCTATCCGTGTGGCCAGGAGACCTGCAGAGTGTCCACTTGTTAGTTTCCACATGAGAAGTACCCCAACCCCAAACATGCCACACGTCCGACTACTCTATCCTTACCTTACGGGAGTGGCTGGAGATAGCTCATTCACAGGGTCTACTCACAGGGTCTACCCACAGGGCAATGAGTCCTCCCTTTCCAGGACCCCTGCACACACCTGAGGGTTTGCCACATTAGTTGCTCACCTGGAGCTGGAAGTGAAGCGCTGGTGACACCCACATCATTGGTGGCCACCACCGAGAGATTGTGTGCCAAGCTTCGGAGCTGCAGCTGCACGGTGTGGTTGGTAAGCCAGGGATAGTTCTGAGCATCCAGCACCAGGAAGTCAGAGGCATTGACAGTCACTGGCCCATCCTGGTCAATCCAGGTGACATTGGCAGGTGGGTTGGCCCGCACCAGGGCAAACAGGACAACCAGAAGGCCTGAGCCCTGAGCTTCCTGGTACTTGGCTCCGACCTGGGCAATCTCTGGTTTGACTAGAGCAGAGCAGAGAATAATCTGCTTTCATTATAGCCCTCTACTCTAGCCCTTTCTTCTCAAATATGGATGGGACAAAGGGCCTAGGCCTTTCTTAGAAAGAACATCAAAGAACAGGCAGCAGGATCTGCTGACTCAGTATCAATTCACAGCAATTAAGAGTAGACAGCCATGGGCTGGTGAGATGGCCCTGCAGTTAAGAATACTGGCTGCTCCTGAGTTCAGTTCCTGAGTTAAACTAGCTGGTTCTGAGTTCAATTCCCAGCAACTCCATGGTGGCTCATGACCATCTATAAAGACATCTGATGCACTCCTACATTAAAAAAAATAATAAATATAAATTTTAAAAAAAGGTTTTGCCGGGCAGTGGTGGCACACACCTTAAATCCCAGTACTCAGGAGGCACAGGCAGGAGGATCTCTGTGAGTTCAAGGTCTACCAAGCTTCCAGGTCTACAAAAGTTCCAGGACAGTCAGGACTGTTACATAAAGAAACCCTGCCTTGAAAAACCAGAAAAGGAAAAAGAAAAAAGAATAGAAAGTCACTGGGGATGTGGCTCAGTTGTAATCTCAGCATTCTGGAAGCAGAGGCAGGGGGATTTCCAGTTTGGGGGATTTCCAGTTTGGGGCCACTCTTGGATACATAGTAAGACTATCTTAAAATTTAAAAAACTGGGCCAGGCAGTGGTGGTGCATGCCTTTAATCCCAGCACTTGGGAGGCAGAGGCAGTTGGGAGGCAGAGGCAGGCGGATTTCTGAGTTCAAGGCCAGCCAGGACAGCCAAGGGCTACACAGAGAAACCTTGTCTCGAAAAAAAATAAGAAAAAAAAAAAGAAAAAGAAAAAAAAATTTAAAAAACTGGGCTGGGTTGTAGCTCAGTTGGTGGAGTACTTGCCTATCATGCGCAAGGTTCTGGGTTCAGTGCTCATACCACGTAACCTCTCTGCACTAGAGAGGTAGAAGCAAGAAGATCAGAAGTTCAGATCACCCTTGAAAAAAGCCTCGAAGTATAAAAATAAAAAGAATAGAGAGCCAGACAAAGGGTGTAGATTTGTATCCTGGACCTACTTCTTAATGGTGTATGATGTTGGGCAGACTGTTTAACCTGTTTGTGCCTCAATTTCTCACTTGTAAAATAGGGATGAAAAGAAACATTCCCTTATATAGTGTTTATGAATGTCCCGTTAAAGCTAAATGTGTCACTCGTATGAGTGATCTCAGCACTCTGGAGGCCAAGGTAGGAGATTCAAAAGTTTGAGGCCAGTCTAGGCAATGTAGTTAGACTGCCTCAACGATACTTACACTGCACATTGAGGATGACAGAGGCATTGGCTGGCCGGCCACTCCCTGGGTCCTGCAGGGAGCAGTTAAGCTCATGTTGGGAGCGCTGGGCAGTGACAGTGAAAGTGCTGGTACCTCCAGAGAAGGCGTCCCCACCCACACTCAGCAATCGTGAGGTGGTGGCCTCCTGTAGCTGTCCATCCAGGTACCAGGCTAATCGGGGAGTGGCAGAACCCCCTGCAACCCGACAGGTGAAGGCATGGTGCTCATTCTCCCTAAGAGCTCTCTCAGCCCAGGTCTGACCATCAATTTGTGGCGCCAGCTCCCCTTGACCTGGAACACAGCAGGCAGCCTCTGGGAGGGGCTTGGAGAGACCAGGGTGAGGTCCAGTTACAGAGAGGCAGCAGGCCAAGAGACAGGGCAGCTGGTTTTTCTCACCAGGACCTGGATAGATTTATGGTAGGGAAGTAGGAATAGGGGAACCCAGCCCTGGAGCCTGGAGTGGGTATCTTAAGAGGCGATGCAAGCAAGGAGGATTTGGCCAAAGGATGGACAGGGGTGTACCTGAACTTAAGAGGGCAGGCAGGAGCAGCAGTGTGTGCCGGAGGGTAGCTTGGCTTAGAGGCAATTCCATGATGATCAGGGACCGGCCTCCAGGCTGCTGAGAGAAGGGTATCAGACATGTAGGCCGAGCAATTCCTGCAATAATTTACCATGCACTGATGTAGACTGGCCCACAGTGGCCAAGACACGGGCACAAATAGGCACAATCAGAAAGACCCAAAGGAAGAGACCTAAGGGCACACTTCGTCACTGTGCGGGCATAGAGGTCAGCACTGACAGTAGATAACTACAGACAGGCAGGCAGACAGGCAGGCAGGCAGACAGACACACAGACACACAGACACACAGACAGACACATGCGCGCGCGCCCTTCCCCTTCCCCCCAACAAAGGATCGTCCTTCTCTTGACCCAGTTCACTCCTCTCTGGCCTCAGCTCTCCCTCCCGTATCTCGCCGTGCACCGCTTTTCCAATCTCGGCTGCTCAGGTGGACTTGGGCCTAGCAAGAGAGCGTCGCGCATCAGGGAATCGCCAGAGCATCCCGCTTTCGATACAGCTCACCTGGCTCCCTCCTGGAACAGAGCTCCAGCAATTGCTCAAGGCGGCCAAGCACCGCAGTCCGCTGCAAGGGCGGGGCCCGCGCCAGGCAGGACCAATCGCTGCCCGAGCAGGGGCAGGTGGCCGCTCCAGTCCCGCCCTGTCCCGCCCGCGCCACGGTCGCCACGGCGAGGCTGGTTAGTAAGCAAGTGGACACAGAGCAGATGCAGTCAGAGAGTCCTGGAAGTTTTATTGGGTCAGGGTCGCCCTCTCCATCATCCTGCCGGCTGCGTTCAACGCCCGTTGCTGGGCGCGCGCAGCTGCCCCATCATGTCGGCCAGCATGCGGTTGCACAGTGCGGCGTACGGGTTGAGCAGCACCAGCTGGCGCCGTGCGAACGGGCTGCCCAGTCGCGCAGCCTGCTCGAAGTCCCTGCGGGCGTCGTCGTCCCGGCCTTGAAATCGCGCCAGCAGCCCGCGCTGCACGAAGCTCTGGCGGGCGGCGCGACCCCGGCCGCCGCTCAACGTCACCGCGCGCTCCAAGTCCTCCAGGGCGCCTGCGGGCCGACGGGGAGAGGGCGCGGGTCAGCGGGGTGTGGGCAACCGAGCAGCCCATCCCCTCCTTCGTGCAGGAGACTTTTGAACCACGAGGGATTATTTTTAACATGGAGATGGAGGGTTGCTAGAACTGGCTTGGGGGCTGCCCAAGGGCAGAGCTGAGATTAAAGTCCAAGGCTCTCTCTGGCCTTGTTCCCGGTATGTGCTAACGCTGATGCACCCAAACGCAATGTTTTCTAGAGGATTTGACCATTGTGTTAGTGAATCTATCAATTTCCAAATAGATGTAGTTCACACAAGTGAAGCCTAGCACCTACCGTATGTTTGGTGACCCACCCTGAATCCTAGAGTTCAAAAAAACATATCCTTAACTACACAACTGTTTTCTGCTATAGTCAGTCTCCTCTTTCCCAATACAGGCCACGAAAATGGCACTTTTCCACTTTTCACCTTCATTATCTCCACGGTCTTCATTACTCTGTATCTAATTTCATTGGAAGAAGGTCGTGGAGCCAGAGCTGGCTGCACTGTTTTATTTTTGTGATTCTCAGAGGAACATACTTGGGTTGAGTCTCAGAACTCATTTTGGAACCAACCTCAGGCAGCCAGCTCAGGGTTTCTGTCAGGTCTACCAGCTGCTTTCTTTGGACCTTGCCTCAATTCATATTCTCTAGTCTCCTAAAGAGGCTGTCAGGGCCCTTGCATTTGTTCAGCACAGTCGCTAGAGAAAGGCTGAACTTCCCTCAGTGGTTCTAGTTCGGGAAACACAGTAGGGCTATGCTCCCTACCTCGCCCAGACTGCAGAATGAGCAGCTCTAGGACTGGCTCAGTTTCCCTCTTTACAGCTAATCTGCAGGAATCCAAGCCTCTTCATCTCCAGGTTTTCCATCTGTAGGTTGTCACCCACAACCTATGGCAGACAAGCTCCAGAAGGAGTTCTTGGGCTACATCCTACGTCGTTAGGATGGAGTCCAGATTCTCTAGTTTAGGTTCTTGGAACACCCCACCAACTAGGCAGACCTATGACCTGTTTCGCTACCAGGCCTGCCTGGCCTCGAGCTCCTAGTCCTGTTCCCCCTATCCAATGATCTCCATTCCAGCCATAGAAACTGAATACATCAGGTTTGATCCAGTTACCTCCCCTGCCCAGGCCAAATCCCTGAGTGATAATCACCTTCTTATCTGACACTTCTAGTTTGCCACCCCTGGATCTCTATCCACCTCTGCAAGGCTCAGCTTTCCACCATTCCACGGGGCCTGCTCCACCCTGGAGATCGGAAGCTTCCCAGGCCTGTGCATTCTTTCTCGGCCCCTAGAGACTGTGTCGACTCATTGCTCCTCTTTCAGAACTTGCTCCCCTTCAGGAACAGGTCCCCATGTTGCTTCCTTTCAAATGTGCCTGCTGTTACCTAACTATGAGCTCCCTGGAGAGCAGTTTCATGGGCTTTAGAGCCCCACCACCTGGGTTCATACTTGAGCTCAGCCAATTCTTGGTTGCAGGATGATGAAACTGCTCAACCTCTGGATGCTTCCTCTTCTTCATCTCTACAAACGGAATGACCTCTAGTGGGGTCATGAGGATTGTTATTACAGCCTAGTTGTGTGCATACTGCCTAGTTCCCAGTAACTGCTATACAAATGTTTTATCCTCATGCCCTCCACTTCAATCCTACTGTTGCCTAGAAGGCTCTTATTAAATCCATGAGCAGAATGCAGCCTCTTAATTCTCATATAGTCTCATGAAGCCCGCAGAACCCATACAGTCTTGGAGTCTATAGGTAAGAACATAGATGTCAGGGAGTTTAGTGTCTCTGTTTCTCTGCTCTCCACCCACAACCAACTCATCTCTGCCGTTCATGGGAGGGGTCCTTTCTGTGGGGGATCTCTGGTGTCTTCCCCTCACCTGCTACATCCCCCTGGAGCCGCCGGGCTTGGGCTCGGTTGTTGTAGGCAGATGCTCTCTCAGGTAGCAGGCTAATGGCTTCACCAAACTTCTCCAGGGCTGTGTGGAGGTCCCCAGCTTCTGCTGCCCTCACTCCCTGTAACTCCAGGGCCTTGGAGTGCTCCAACTGTGCTTGAGGGAAAACTCCATCTGCACCAGGGAAGAAACAAGGCAGGGATATGTGTATGGTAGAGAAGAAAACAGAAAGCCGTCTTGGGCTTTGGCATTATACTGAACGAGCTGACCAGGTATGGGTCACAGCAAGGTGACTTGCAGAGTCAGGGATAGTAGCTGAGGTCAGTAAAACTGGGAACTAACATAGCTAAGAGACCCGAGAAAGAGGCACTGGGCGGTTCTCCTTGGCTAAGAGAAGCTCAACAACGTGTTCACTGTTGACTTGCTCTAGATTACAGCCCAGAGTGTGGAGCTTAGATCTGAATCCTTTTCTTTAGCTTTCTGGCTTCTCATTTTGCTTTACACACCGTCACAGAGGCCGCCACAACCATTCCAGGTCATGAAAATTACTCCAGATCCATTTTTCAATTTTTCACTCTAAAGCTTCCGTAAGGCTCAGGCTTCACTCCTGCAGAAGCAGAGCCCCAAACATCTTCATTATCAGACCGTGGACCATGCTGTTCCCTGGAAGAGCTAGCTCAATGTCTAGCTTATAACAATATGTGACAAATGAAGCTCTGCCTGCTTTGTCAGGATGGGCCAACTGAGCCACCAACCATCATGTCCTGTTTGTCTTCCACCCCTGCTGTGGGGAGGGTGGGTGTGACATTCAAAATGTCAAATATTTCAGTGGTTGACTTAAGCCAGCAGAGAGAAGCTTGGATCATGGAAGATTTTAGTGGTAGGCTTAGAGGTATGGGACTGAACGACAGAGAGAAACTCTGGCCTCCTCTCGGCAGATCCACCCCTGCCAGCACCTGACCCACACATTGAAATTCAGAGGATGGCTCAGACTCCAGTCTCTGAAATAACCTGCATGGGTAGAACAAGGGGTCCAGCCTCACCATGTCCTGTAGGAAATCTCAGGGGCCTGCCAGGCAGCCTACAGAGGGGTAGACACGAATGTCAAGGGCTCACCTTCATCTCCCTCCTGGGATTCTTCCAGGTCCAACCCAATAACATCTCCAAAGGGGGTATCAGGGTTGAAGATGGCCTGCAACACTGCCTGATCATTTGGAGTCCCCATGATGCCCAGCTCCAAAGTCCCAACTGGGTAGAGCCTCCACCTGGCAGATACTATGAATGGAGGAGGCTCTGTTTGGAGACCGCCTCAAGTACAGAGTGGTGCCTTCCAATCTTGGTTCAGTCTCAGTGGCCAGGGTTACTGACCTGGCAGGGTGGTTTTTCAGTATTTCCCAACTGAACCTTCACCCCCAACACAAAATAAACAAATCTTGTTTCAGTTTTAAGGTGGAACGGAGATGAAAGGTATCCATATGCTTTCATTTTATTATAGTCTGTTTAAAAACCACTATTTAACCTCCTATTAAATGAGATAGGCAGACAATAACGCAGCCCTTCCTTCCATCCAGAACCTCTGGGGTCCTGGACACACATCACTGCTCACTGAAGGAGGACACTCCAGACAAGGGAATCAGCTGAGTGATTCCATCTTAAAGAAGGGAGGCTGGAAGGCATTAGGTAGCCCATTTACAAGCCCCTCCCTCCCCCCCCCCACCCCACTCCACCCCCAAGGCCAAAAGGAAGCTCAGCAGAGTACAGCAATAAACTTGACATGTTTATTAATTAAACTATCACTTAAATAAAAAAAAGTGCATAGAAAATAAACATGTTTAAAAACTCCTTTTTTTGTTTTTACAACTATGTACACTTTTTACTTTTACATTCAGTCTTTCGTAGAGAGCTTTCAGCATTATTATTTTTTTGAACTATTAAAGTATTTTCCTTCATCCCTGCCTCAGGGAGTTAACACTGATGGACTTTAGACACATTTTCCTTTCCCCCCCATTTTGTCTCTAACCAGAAGCTTGGAAGAACACAAGGAAAAAAAGGTAAGCAAACAAAACAAACAAAACCCCCCAAAAGATCCATTGTACATGACACAGCTGTAGAGAAATTTCTTATTCTAGAAATGAAGCTTGTCATTGTTCAGCTCGTGAAACAATTATTCAACTACCTGTATTTGCTAAGGAGACTGTTAAAGTTCAAGAAAAGAAACACCACAAATCTATTTTTTCTTGGTTGAAAGACAGAACTAGTGTACCTCGGAACAAGATACCAGAAAGCACAGAACACAATTTTCCCCTAAATGCAGGTGGTGACCCCAACATTCATAACCGAAAGTAGAGAGACGAGGAGTACAGGTACCGACTGGCGACGGTCACAGGCAGGAAGACCAGGTGACAGCAGTCCGCTCTGCACACTCATCTTGGGACAGGCAGGCGCGTATCTGTTATCCGTGTGTGGAGTCAGCGACACTGTCACCAGGAGCCTGACATTTTCCTGCCCCACTAGCAACTGTAGCACAATCCTTATCTATAGTGTTAAGAGAAGTAAAAGCCATGGACTGAACTAGGCTTTGTTACAATGGTGCATTACTATATTAGTTCCTATATATATATTTATATTTATTTCAAAACCAAAACAAACAAACAAAAAGGTTGCAAGTTTTCAGAGTGTGAGACTTGACTGGTATTCATGATCCGGCACAAAACTATCTGCTCAATAACTTTGTATTGCTTCAAAATGAAGGGAAGGAAACGTAAAATACACCCAGCCCTTTGCAATGACCCGCTTTTCCTTAAAAAACAACAACAACAACAACAACAATAACAACAACAAAAAACAACTTGGTTTCTATGAAAAAGAACCCCAAATCCAATAAAAGTTAACATCTGATGAGGCTGTGACCTCTAGTATTTTCAGGTATTTGATTGAGCGTCAGTCCTTTAGAAAGATACATTCATTAAAAGATTTTTTGTATGTGTGTTGTATTTTTTTTATTTTGTTTTTAGTTTTTTTTTTTTCTTCTTTTTTTCTTTTTTTTAAATCAAGGTTGCTGCATGGTGCTTATTGGACTGGCCGGGGGATGACAGGTGAGCTGGGTCCTGAAAATGAAGTTTGGGTTGAAAACCTAAGAAGTGCCAGGGCTTCCTCCTTAACTGTGATTGGTTTAAAAACAGGGAGGGGTTGTGCTGGACATGGTGGGCAGCAATGAAGGAGCCCAGGGACCAAGTTCCGACCAAAGGGTCAGCGCCATGCAGCTTTTCTGGTTACACAGTTGTCACTGGCCACCAGGAAATGCAGCCACAACAGGTTCTAGCAGCAAAGCTGAAGTGAGCTGGCTCTCCGAGAACCTATGAGGTCCGCAGCTGTCACTCCTGGGGCAGTGGGTTGCCCCTTGGGGGATTCTTGGGAATAACCCAGCGCAAAGTCCTTAACCTGCACTTTTGTGCGGAGGTTCTCTTGGTCACTTTCAAAACAAAACAGATGTGTTTTGGAGACAGCTGTGCCTTCTGTTGTGTTGCCTTCTCTCCCGAGTGTGGGGATACTCTGGCTTATCCCCCAAGTTGCTGGCAGGTATGCTGAATTTTGGCAATGGACTCAAGGCTGAGCTGAAAGAGGAATTTCTCATTTCTGTGGTTGACGGTGAGTGGGAGGGCAAGGCAAACCAGCTGGCGGAGGAGGAAAGGTGGGATCCCCCCTGTCCTCAGGGATTGGGGTTGTAGAAAGAGGATGAGGAGGGGGCTCACAGTACAGCATGGCCTAGCAGGGCAGTAACTAGGTCTGTTAGCTGAGTTCCCCCCACCCTCTGACTGGCCTTTGGGTCTCTCTCAAGATGAACGCATGACCCATCAGTGCATTAATCATTTCAGTAACAAATGCAGCTTAAATTTTTTTTTCATAAAAAAAAAATAGGAATACAAGGATTTACAAAAAAACCTCACACAGTGCAATAAGAAAGGAAAGCAGACACTAGTGGGACCCCTCGGGCCACTGCATCTTGTTCATGGGCAAAAGGAGGGTGGGAGGTGAGGTCTGGGTAGAGTGCTTTTTGCCCAGTCCCCTGCTGGCACTTCTCCATGATGACAAGGAAATCTCTGCCATCCTGGCCACAGTGCTGGGCTTCCCACAGTGGAAACAGTGACAATGTTCCAGCAAAGCCACCAGACAAAGTTCTTAAGGTCACGGAAGGAAAGGGAGCCCAGGATGGAAGGCACAGCAGAGCCACGAGTCCTGGCAGAGAGTTCTGGGCTGCGTCATATTGCTTTGCTGACTTCCATAAGAGAAAGGGTGCCCTGCCCTCCACTTGGACTACGCTACCCTGAAACCTTGTGGCAGGTGCAGAGATCTGCTTGATCGTGAGTGGTCATACTGTGCTTCAGGTTCAACAAGCTGCCCCTGAGAGGGCAGGAGGCGCTCAGTGGGTTCTTTGCAGGTACAAGGAATTGGTGGGCAGAGAAGGGAAGGAGATGATCTATGAGGCAGATAGTGATGGCAAATGTCAAGTTGCAGCTTCTTGGTTGCTAACCCAGAAAGAGAAGGGAGAACGAAATGGAGCCTGCTGCTTGGCACTCTGGAGCTGACCCCGAGGAGGGCAATGCAGCAGAGAGGAGGAGACACTGCTGTGCTAAGGTTCTGTACCCTCGTTCCTTGGCCATGGAGGGCAGTGGCCTAATGGAGCGGGTGACCTTCTTTCTCAATTACTGTAAAGAGCAGACCCAAGGAACATTTATGTCAATGGGCACAAACAAGCTACACATGGAATAACAAAAAGTACACTTTCCAGGGAAAGCTGGGCAGGAAAAACCAGACTTTGTGTGGACAGCTGAATATTTTCTCTCACTTCATCCTATGAAAATAAAAAATCATTAAAAACTGATCTTCTTTTAAATTAGGATAATACCGCGGTTTAAAAATAGCCTCGTCATAAGTGCTTCTCCCTATGAAGTGCTTCGCATAGAAAAATATACAAAATATATTTACATTATAAAACCTTAAATAGTAAACTGTAAACAGAACAGAGGAAAATCCAATGACTTAATTTAACAGGTTCAAGACACAGTCTTGGGGGAAGAAAGAAACATTTGCTGCTGGCTGTCCACACCCTAAGGAGTAATCAGGACAGTAGTGTCATTGACTTTGCTCAGCCACGGGCTGCACATGGGTGGCAGAGGTCCCTTAGCACATGTGGTCTAGTCCCCCAAGTTTGGGGCCTTGAATCTGATTAGTGTTCTTGCAGCTGGACACTGACCTTTTAAAAATTCATCTTCCTATGTCTTCAGAAAGGGAAAAGAAAGTAAGCATGTCCCAGGAAGGAAGGGGCTGGGGCCTCTCCTGGCTACTGTACGCAGGCTATTGCATGACTCAAATCCTATTTAAATAATCTTTCGCCTCTTGTTTAAAAAAATCTTGCTACATATATCTCTTTAAAACTCTCAATGGAGCTTTATGAGATCTCCAAATTCTGTCTGGTTATGGCCAATGGCTCCTGTCCACTTCCCCACCTGGAGTGCTTACAGGCTTGGGGGACTTTCTGTAGGCACTTCCTATACCAAGTAGGGAGTGTCCTTGAGCAGGGAGGCAAGCTCCTGCTACCCAGAAAGAATGGGAAAGCAGCAGATGAAGGATGGAGGAGGGGAGAAGGGAGTAAAGAGAAGGGATGGAGAGGGAGCCGCTCCTATCATCAAGAAAGGTCACTGGCTACAGTAAGGCTCACAGGATAACACTCCCACTTACAGCCACAGGCTCAATGTTTGGTAATTAATTGGCACAACCCCAAGACAGCCTTTTGACACCAGAGGTGCTAGGAAACCTGTCTCCTAACCAAAGTGAACTCTTAAGTGGACAGATAATAGGGAAAACCATCAGGGTGTTTGTTCAACAGATGGCCATAGGACTGGCCGAACTGGCAAACTACCAGGTATCCCACCAACCCTGTATCTGGGATCTTGTCTGACCCATCGTTTTTAGGGCTTGGGAGAGGGCTAAGATGAGGATGACAAACTGCTCTCTGAGGACATGCTCAGACCCCATCTCCCACTCTAAGGAACCCTCTACACGCTCCTTGCAGGGAAATTCTCCCAGGAAACAGTTTCCCAGGTTTTTCAACAACCAGAGAGGGCTCAGGAGAAAACCATCTGGGGATCTCTTCTTTGAGACCCTTCTCTCTCCAAGACTCTGATCACATGATGTGTATGTGGGACACTAGGGTGCTCAGCCAGAGGACCCTCAACTGCCCGCTCAATCCTTGGAGCTCTTGGGTGCTGGGAAGTCCTTCAGCATGGCTTTGGGTGACCCTGGGTCTTAGTACTCCATCACAGGAAGATAAGCAGCTTTAGTTCAGGAACTTCCGGCATTTTTTGGCGCCACAGTTGCATGGTAGCTTGTTGCTGGCGTCCTCGATAGGGAACTTATAGTCATAGGTGAGCTCCTCCCCCCGGTAGATCTTACGCATGGCGAAGATGACAATGTGCTTCTGCCCATCAATATTGATGACCCGGGAGTAGCAGTTAGGTTCACAAGAGTGATTGATGAAGCGTGCAGCATTTCCATGCATGGTGGCATCCACTACCTCTGAGTCATCAATTCGGAACATGTAACAACCAATGCCCTACACATGAAGGGAAAGGAACCATTTAATTTACTTATGATTTTATTGAAACAAACCTAAAGTCTTACAAATGCTAAACAGATAAGCAGTCTACCACCAAGCCACATTCCCAGCCCTGAACTTATGCTTTCTTTCAAGTGCTATGGGATGAGGGTGAAGGTCAGAGGATAACTTTCAGGAGTCAGATCTCCCTTTCTACCACATGGGTTCTGGGGACATAATTTAGGTAACCAGGCTTGACAGCAGGCGCCTTCACCCACTGAGCCATCTTAGGGTTTGTCATAGGATTTCCCTATGTAGCCCAGATTGGCCTTAAACCTGAGGCTTCCCATGCTAGCTTGGGTGCTGGATGACAGGCACAGCATTATTATACCTGGCTGAACTTGTTATGACTCAGGATTAAAAGCATTTGTTATGCTGCCCCTGATGTTACCTATAGCCACAGAGAAGCCAAGTTTCCCCTACAATTTACACACTTCTCAGAGTACCTATTTTTAACATGCTTTGAGAAGGAGTTTCTAGATTATAGGCACTAGACTGGAGAAAAACTGTAGCCATGTACTTTTGATCCTGGGATCCACAGACCAATCATCAAAGAGCAACTTTATTTACTAATCCTTAGAGGAGGTCAGAACACTTGTGGGCTCATCACAAAATATCTATGTTTTAAAAAGGGACTCAACTCCGCCTCCAAACAACAGCAACAACAACAGCATCTACCCACCTCTGAAGTGAAAGCATGTTATTCTTTTGGGATCCAAGGATCATGTTAAGGTTTGATGGCCCCTACCTACAGCAAATAGAGGGACCCAGGGAGTAAGCTGTGGCATGCACCTTGCTGTCGTAGTATTTCTCACGCTTGTCCGTCTGGATGGAGCGGATGACGTTGCCCGCGTATTCAATCACCATCTCTCCTGCATCGATGTTTCTCTTACAGAAAAGACCCCGACCATGGATGGGAGACCTAGACCATGGAGACAAAAAAAAAAAAAAAAAAAAA
>JADRCD010204226.1:8395-26937 GCA_019843815.1 Montemys delectorum | reverse complement strand
TCATATAACTCTGGATAGCCTCAAACTCACTATCCCCCTGCCTCAGTCTCTTGAGTGCTAGGATTATAATTGTGTACTAGCACAGCTAGCTTACATGTTTGTTTGTTTTTAAAGGTTTGGTGGGCATTTCCATGCAAATGACTATATCCCAAGAGTTGGAGAGAGACAGATTTGTCTAACATGACTGAAGATCAGGACCCAAGAACAGAGAATAGGGACTTGGGCTCAAGTTTTTTTTCCTCAAGGTGAGACGTGCAGTGTGTGACTCTTTGAATTCTCAAGCCCTCAGTCTACTGCAAGACCCTTAGCTTTGAGGACAGATAAGGAAGAACTTTAAAAGACAAGGGACCAGGAAAGTAAATAGCATGAACCACAGGTCGATGACAGTGTTGAAGCCAGAACATGTAGACAGGGAGTCCAGTAAGAGAGGTATGGAGGTGACAGACAGAGAATGTGACGTTTGATGCAGAACACAGAGCACATTTAGCATGAAGAAGACAGAAGAGGTTAAACTGCTACTTGTCTGTGGCTTAAAAATGAGAGTGGAGCGAGGCAAGCTCACTGCTTGACGGGGGCAGAGGACATGAAACGAAGTTGCATCTCTGTTTTACCTTTGCACCTTCCTCTGCCCCGAGAGCTCCATTCCAGCATCTTCTATAAACAGGCTTTCACAAATCAATAGGAAGAAGATGAAACGGAAAATTCCATTTGTGCTTGTATGCCCTCACTGCCGTGGGGGGCCAACACTTACTAGCTTATCCTTTCTAGCTTCTCACTGTTAATACCACTTGTCCAGATTTAGACACTATGTCTGTGGTTTCTAAGCCCAGGTGAGGCCTGTGCATCAGATTCAAACAGTTTGATGCCAATGTACATTCAATCATGCACATATTCATATCTACCTACAGAAGCTCAAAAACAGAATCAGAATTATTTTTAGGCTTCTCTACCATTCGTGTTCCATTCTTTCATTATTCTCTCCTATAAAATAATCATATGGGAAATTTCTTTCTGTGTGTTTTACCCATAGCTCCCTCAAAAACCATTCACGATCTTGATAAATGAAAAGAATTTTTTTCCTTTTTCCTCCTTAGCTGGCCATCTCTCTTCAAGCAAAGCATATTAACACTTTTTTAGCTTTGTTAGTATACAGGTAGTACAAAAAAAGTTCTGCTTTCAGGGGTCGTTTAAACTTCATGTATTTTCAGAGCCTGTAGCAGTGCTGAAGAGATAGATGTACAGGTGCCTTATGGGGGAAATAATGAAACAAAAAGAGCTACTCCCAGAATGAGCCTGTAAGAGCCAACTTCTATCAAGAGCTAAGTACCTCTATTCCTGGAAGGACAGAAAATCTCCAGTTAACACAAATGTCTAATTGTCAGAACTGAAGGCAGAAAATTATGTTGAAGCACAGATTAAAGACCGGAGGAAACAGAGAAAACTACTCAACCGATTGTTTGATAAATGAGGTCAGATGCACAAGCATGCTCCTCTTTAAGTGTGCCTGGCTAACATTATCATCATAGCAAGAAAGCTCTTGCCCTTGGAAAGTAATAGACAGCAAGTCCATTCAAGGGGAGCCAGGGCTCGCATTCATTTGAAAGACTCCGTAAGTGTTAAAAACTTATCATGGCTACTACACTTGCCTTAAGCCGTGCTCTGATCTGCCACCTAACCCGACTGTGATAAGCTCAAGATTAAAATATAAACACTAGCTAACACATTTAAGGTAGCATGAAGCACGGAAGTATGTCAGTCAATGGAATGAGAACTAGCCTCTGAGGGATCACATGTCAATGTACTGAGTTCGCATTAATGCTTTATCTCCACGAGGAATTTCTGAATGAAAATGTTACATGGAAACAACAGGAGAAAGATAGTGATGTATATTCAATCATGACACCCGAACCACCAGTAATTTGGGGCAATGATTATTCAAACAAAGAAGACTTCTTGGGCTGGTGGAAGGGCTCAGCTGTTAAGAGCATTGGCTCCTCTTCCAGAGGTACTGAGTTCAATTCCCAGCAACCACATGGTGGCTCACAACCATCTATAAGAAGATCTGATGCCCTCTTCTGCACAGTGAATGTATATGCAGCAGAGCAATCATACACTAAATAAATAAACAAACAAACAAATAAAGCTGGAGACTTTATGTCATTTGGAGATGTCTACTTTCTTTACAGATTCTCATTGGGGAACCTATCAATCCTATTTGGTTCTGGGTAACTTATTCTACTATTCCCCTGCACATGAAGCCCTGCACACATAATACGAAACCCTGTACTGCATGAAGGATCATGCTGTTCTTCCTGGACATTCTCCTTTCCCAGTCTTCTCCCCTAGAAAGGGCCAGATCCAGAGGAGCATCTTCCTTACTCCCTTGCAGACCCCTGCTGCAGACCCCTGCTGCAGACCCCTGCAGACCCTTGTTGCAGGCCCCTGCTGCAGACCCCTGCAGACCCTTGTTGCAGGCCCCTGCTGCAGGTCCCTTGACTTGCTTGTACTTCTCACATGCTTTCTGATGCCTTGGTGAATATGAATGCAAAGCATTAATGTTTGTGGGAAAGAAGAAATTCAGTGTTAACCTGATCAATCATTAGAATTATAAGTTCATAATTTCTGAAGGAACATTATAAATCACACAATGAAATTTCCCATTCAGTGATCAAACCTTTTCTTCCAACCTCCATTTTCCAACTCTAATCGCAGTTACTTCTTTTTTTTAATTAATTTATTTATTTACTTTGCATCTCTACTGCAGTCTCCCCTCCCTCCTTTCCTCCATGTTTGCCTCCCCACCCACTTCCACTGCTTCTCCTTTTCTCTTCAGAAAAGAAGAGTCCTCCCTTAGATAGCAACCAGCCTTGGCATATCAAGTTGCAATAAGATTACGCACACCTTCTCTTATTAAGGCTAGAAGAGGCAGCCCAGTACGGGGAAAGGGTCACAAAGACAGGCAACAAAGTCAGAGACAGCCCCTACTCCTGCCGTTAGGAGTCCCACATGAAGACCAAGCTACACAACTGTTACATGTGTGCAGAGGGCTTAGGTCAGTCCAACGCATGCTCCCTGGTTGACAGTTCAGTCTCTGTGGGCCACTATGGGGCCAGGTTAGTTGATTCTGTGGGTTTTCTTGTGGTGTCTTTGACCCCTGTGGCTCCTAAAGTCTTTCCTGCCCCTCTTGTGAAGGATGCCCAACCTCCATTTAACGCTTGGCGGTGGGTCTCTGTGTCTGTTTCCATCAGTTACTGGGTGAAGCTTCTTTGATTATGGTTACACCTGCTAGGCTCCCATCTGCAAGTATAGCACAATATCATTAAGAGTGTCAAGGGTGGGGGCTCTCTCTCATGGCACGGGTCTCAAGCTGGGCCAGTCATGAATTGGCCATTCCCTCGATTTCTGTTCCGCCTTTACTCCAGGACATCTTGGAGGCAAGACAAATTGTAAGTCGAAGATTTTCTGACTGGGTAGGGTCCTAATCCCTTCATTGGAAGTCTTGCCTGGTTACAGGAGATGGCCAATTCAGACTTTATATCCCATTGCCAGAAGTCTTAGCTAGGGCCACCTTCATAGAATCCTGGAGATTTGCAATGCCCTTGGGTTCTAGTTCATCCAAGAACCTCCCAACCCCCATTCCAGTGTCTCTCTGCATTCATTCCCTCTGTCCTTCCTCCACCTGATCCCTCCTGTTCCCATACCTACCTGCACCCCTCTCTAGTCCCATCCCCACATACCCCCACAATGTCTATTCTCCTTCTCAGTGAAATTCACTGGTCCCACCTTGAGCCTTCCTTGTTACTTAGTATCTTTGGGTCTGTGGGTTGTAGCATGGTTTTCCTTTGCTTTACATCTAATGTCCACTTATCGGTGAGTACATACCATATTTGTCTTTCTGGGTCTGGGTTACCTCACTTGGGATGATCTTTTCTAGTTCATTCATTTGCCTGCAAATGTCACCATGTCATTGGTTTTAGTGACTGAGTAATGTTCCATTGTATAAATATATCACATTTTTGTTTTCTATTTTTGGTTAAGGGACATCTAGGTTGTTTCCATTTCCTGGCTATTACAAATAAAGGTGCTATGAATGCAGTTCAGCAAGTGTCCTTGTGGTATGGTGGAGCTTCTTTTGGGTATAGCTGTGTCTGGTGTGGAACTATCCCCAATTTTCTGAGAATCAGCCAAATTGATTTCCAAAGCTGCTGTTCAAGCTTGCACTCCCATTAACAATGGAGGAGTATTTCCCTTGTTTCACATCCTTGCCAGCATGTGCTATCTCTTGAGGTTCTGATCTTAGTCATTCTGAAGTGTGTAAGATGGAATCACAGAGTCATTTTGATTTGCATTTCCTTGAGGGCTAAGGATGTTGAACATGTCTTTACGTGCTCTCCTTTAGGATCTCCCTTTGTTGAGAATTTTTTGTTTAGGTCTGTACCCCATTTTTATTTGGTTTATTTGGTTTGTTGGTGTCTAGTTTTGTGTGTTCTTTTTTTATTTTTGAATATCAGCCCTCTGTTGGATGTGGAGTTGGTAAAGATCTTTTCCCATTCTATTGGCCACCATTTTATCCTTTTGACAATATCCTTTGCCTTACCGAAGGTTTTCAGTTTTATGAAGTCCCATTTGTTAACATTATTATTAACAACATCATTAATTGTTGATATTAGCACCTGAGTTATTGATGTTCCATTCAGGAAGTTGTCTACTGTGCCGATGTGTTCAAGGCTATTCCCCATTTTCTCTTCTATGAAGTTTAATGTGTCTGGTTTTATGTTGAGGTCCTTGATCCATTCGGACTTCAGTTTTGTGCAGAATGATAGATAAGGATCTATTTGCCTTCTATATGTAGACATCCAGTTAGAACAGCACCATTTGCTGGAGATGCTATTATTCATTGTATAGTTTTGGCTTCTTTAACAAAAAACAAGTGTCCATAGGTGTGTGGATTTACTTCTGGGTCTTCAATTTTATTCCATTGACCAACCAGTACCACACAGTTTTTATTACTATTGCTCTGTAGTACAGCTCAAAACAAGGGATGGTGATACCTCCAGAACTTCTTTTATTGTACAGGATTGTTTTGTTTTAGATATTCTGGTTTTTGTTTTGTTTTATTTTGTTTGTTTGTTTGTTTGTTTGTTTGTTGAGACAAGGCTTCTCTTTAAATCCCTGCCTATTCTAGAACTCACTCTGTAGACCATGCTGAGCCTGTGCCTTCTGAGTGGTGGGATTAAAGGGGTGTGTGTCATCACTGCCCAGCCAGCCACAATTACTTCTTAAAGAAAGCTGAAAGCTACCTCACTCTTAATAACTAAGTACTCCTGTCCTTAGCTACAAGGCAGTTGCCATATTTATATGCAAATATTTGAAACATCTAAAGTGTTATTTCTTCCCATGGTCTTCTTTTCTCAAAACCAGGAACGCTTAACTCCTTTCTAATTCAGTCCATCTTAGTACAAGTTGTCCTGGGTACCAGATTGTGAAAACTCTGTATGGCACCAGGGAGGTAGAAACCATTTCAATGGTTGTTCAAAAGATAGGATTATGATCACAAAAAAAAAAAAAGCCTAGTTGATACCACCTATGCCAGTCAAGAAGTCAGAAATCTTTGCACATTTGTCCAGTATTTTCCTCAAATGTGGTAGTCAGGGCTGCATACTCAGTTCCACAGCACTCAGAATCCCAGTTCATGCTACCATTTCCCTGGTTATTACCCAAGGCCTTTCTGGACCTTTGAATGTGTGATACCTGAGCCTGTGGTTAGCCTTCATAGCAACAACAGGAAATGGCTGGCTCACTGACATACCCTTACATTGTTTTCATTTGAAATGCTACTTAACTGCTTTCTTTACCAGTCTTGCAAAGGATCTACATCATTGCCTTCAACCTGGGGGTCACAACCCCTTTACCAGACTTCTATCTCCAAAAATATTTACAGTATAATTCATAGCAAAATTACAGTTATGAAATAGCAAAATAATAATAATAACTTTGTGGTTGGTGGTCACCACAACATGAGGAATTGTATTAAAGGGTCACAGCATTAGAAAGATTGAGAACCACTATGCTTTGTGATAATCTTTCTATAATAGACACTGAGAACTCAACTCACAATTAAAGTATAGAGATGTAGTACATATATTTATCATGCCTATCAGTGAAAATAATGACTGAAAATAAGGAAAAAGGGACCATTGGTGGTTAAAATGTATTTTCATATTGACAACAAATATTTTGGTGAAATTAATTTCTAGACAAAGAATATTTTTAAACAGTTTCAATTAAACTAAGAAATTGGCCCAGTGACAACTTAAAACCACTATCCCGAAATTTGTTTGTTTTGTATTGATTATTATTCTTTCCATAGACCCAGAATTATTTAAGAACCCAAATAAAAAAACAAAATTTCTCTATACAGTTCTAATTACTACTTCCCAGCAACTGTATTAAAGTTCCTTTGGCTAATGTTTTTAAATATACAATGATCTTATACCAGCTATTCCTTTTATTTTGAAATCACATCTTTAATATGTTATATTAATATGTATATTACATAGTACATAATACATATTATATATTTTGCTTATTATATTTTAACCTTTGGGTTGTGACCCCTTTGCCAGACCTCTATCCCCCAAAATATTTACAGTATGATTCACAGCAGTAGCAAAATTACAGTTATAAAGTAGGAACAAAAATAATTTGGTGGTTTGTGCTCACCACAACATGAGGAACTGTATTAAAGGGTCACAGCATTAAGAATGTTGAGAACTACTGATCATATATATTATTCATAATATGCTAGTAACATTAAAACATGGGTTCAGAGTAGAAATGTTTTGAAAAAAACAAATCAACAAACTCCTATGACCTTAGGAGAAAGCAATATGGTATAGAAAAAAATGTTTAAAACTAGTCATCAATATCACTAGGTAATAATAGCAATAGTGACTGTTGTCTGAGACAGCCCCTCACTCCTCAGCCATCGCAAGACCACAGACAGCAAATGTGCTTACTCTTGGTTATGGGTTCTAGTTATGACTTCCTGTCTGTGTTTGGAAATCTTTTTTTGTATGTTTGGTTTGCTTTGATCAGTAGAGTAGACAGAGGAGGAGTGGGACACAGAGGAAGACCCACCACATGATCTATTCTGTTGATTTAAGAGAAATTATGGAAACTATATGATGAGGTAAATCTGACTCCCAAGCCTCGAAAAACTTAAGTTTGGGATGGAAGACTGAATTCTAGCTCGTGACTGGTAACTGTAGCAGTGCATTGATTAAATCACCACACACCCAAGGGGGTACACATACTGTACATCTGAAACCATGGTCTGGAATGTATGCTTGTGCTGGATAATAAAGGGAGTTATCATTTTTTTCACAGTGTCTTCATTCCCAAAGACAAACTTTATCCAAGAACATACATGGCATTACGTTGATATTCTCCCTTTTCACAATATATATACCAACAGTGCATATAACATCACCTTCTGTGTTAGGCATAGAATAAAAAAAAAAATTCTTGTGCATTTATATCTCTTTATCTCCACAAAGGAACTAAACGTTGAAATTTGTAACTGGTAAAATTATATGGCAGAATAGAACTAAAATTTAAAACAGAAAAGACTAAGCAAATGGAGAGATGCGCAGAAGTAAACGGCAGAGCAAAGGGCAAGCATGGTTCACTAAAGACAAGGCAAGTGTGAGGGAGGGTTGTGAGTTCAAAGCCAGAGACGTATTCTAATAACTCCCCTTAAAATAAGGCAAAAACAGTCGTTGTGTTTTATAAAAAGAAGAGAGTCGGGCTATGTTCTGTAAATCCAGGTACGGTGTGGTGGGAGGGGTGCCTCTGTGGGCCCATGCTGAGGCATCACTTACCCTGAGGTACTAGCCTCAGTGTAGAATAGAGTTCATTTAGGGGCATGGGAAGGGGAGTTGAGAAGGAAGTAGAGACACAGAGAGACAAGAGGAGAGACCAGCCAGGAACACGTGGAGAGAGAAGGGGGAGGGGAAAGGGAAGAGAGAGAGAGAGAAAAGGAACAAAAGAGTCAGGGCAGGGTAGAGAGAGCAAGGAAGGGCCAAACAGCCCCTTTTATAGCAAGGCAGGCCTACCTGGCTCTTGCCAGGTAACTGTTGGGTGGAGCCAAGAGGGAATGCTAACATTCCTCCATTGCCAGGGCCAGGAAGTGGGAGAGGGTGGGGTGGTGAGCAGAGGGAGGGGGGAGGGAACAGGGGATTGGTTTAGTTTTGGGTTTTTTTTTTTTAATTTTATTTTTTTCTTATTTTATTTTCTTTTTCTTTTTTCTTTTGGAGGAGAACCTGAGAAAGGAGATATTGTAAATAAAGAAAACATCTCATTAAAAAAAGAAAGAAAGAAAGAAAGAACTAGAAAGAGGCAATGGTGAAGCAGGAATAGGGTTATGGTGATCTTTAGCCGTTTCCTGCTGACTTTGGGGGACCTATCTCAGGGAAATCTAAAAAACTAGGGATAGAAGTGTTGGTCCAGTTTCAGGAGAGATAACTGTTTCTTTGCTGTCCAGGGTCAGTGGAACAATCTGTGGGTAAGAAGGAACAGATACAGTGGCAGTGTCTATGTCTATGAGAACAGCTGCTGGCACATCTGTGGGTTGCATCTCTGGAGCTGTCCTGGATGTAGATTTTGAGTAAACACCTGGACTTGGCAAGATGTTGAAACACACATACACAGATATATAGGTATAGATAGATAGATAGATAGATAGATAGATAGATAGATAGATAGATAGACAGACAGACAGACAGATGTTGGAGATAGAGAATAATGTATGTTTGGGAGAAAAAAATTCTTATATGTACATTTGAAACCTTTAGGTCTTGGTGGTTAGGGTGAGGGGAGTCCCAATCCCAAGGAACAGGGGAGGAATCCCACCCTTTAGAATAGCCAGCAAGTGGAAAGTTAGGCTATCGATTGGCAGGTATACTTATCAGATAGAGTCTGTTTGGTCCATGAGAAGTAGATCTGAGTCTGTTTCTTGGAGCTTATAAGTTTACAAAAGAGATAAACTTGTTAACAGCATGAATAGTCTTTAAGGTGAGCTTAAGGAAGACAAAAACCTTTCATGGAGGAGAAGGAGCAAGAAGGGCTTTTCCCGTCTGTCTAGGAGACTGAATATGTATAGAGTTAGTATAACGAGAAACATTTTTAAGTTTACATTTAAAAGACAACTAAAGGAAATTCAGAACCTTGACCTTTTGAATATGACAGCTGATCATACAGATTTAGCATGAGAAATACCTTACTTAAGTCTATAACTAAAGGAAACTATGTAAAGGAAACTATGATAGACAATCATCTAGATTTAACATGAAAAATATTTTAAATCTATAGTTAAAAGACAACCTAAGGAAACTTTGTTTTTGAAGTATGATAGCTGATAGTGTAGAATTAGTGTGAGAAATAATTTAAGTCTATGGCTAAAAGGCAACCACAGGAAACTTATATTTGTAACTGTAAAAGCTGACAGTACAGATTTAGGATGAGAAACATTGTATAAGTGTCCATTATTCACTGCAGAATGATACCCCAGACTCAAACAGCATGTAAATGAAAAGAGTGTTTTATTCTACGAAAGTCCAGCACGCTGGGGACTCCCGTTACCAAGACAGAGAGACACCCAAGTGAGCTTGTAGGCCTGATTTAAAGCTCATTAGGGGAATTCCAAGGTAGGTGACCTCTGTCTTAATCTGTTGGGTCTATCTCTCCAGATACTCCAGAACCATTACCAGAGGGTGGGAACTGTTACTGGGGAAGCCTGGAAATTACTACTGACCCATTGTCCTTGCCTTAGGCCAGATGGCAGGGCAGCTTCCAATGGCAGGACACTTTCTGAGTGGCTGCCTGAAGTCTGGGGTTTTTTTCTAGAAACTAACTTGCCTGGGCTTGCCTGGACTTGCCCAGTTCTTAGGCCTAATCTCCTAAACTGCTAGTTTGAAGCCTGTCATAGAGTCAGCCTAGCATTCTCATTTCTTCCTTCAGTTCTAGGCCATTGTGAATCTTTGAGAAGTTTAATAAATCCATTCCTTAACAAACCTAACTAAACATACACAAAGAACTCAAAAAGTTAGACACCAGAGAACCAATTAGCCCTATTAAAAAATGGGGTACAGAGCTAAACAAAGAATTCTGAACTGAGGAATACAGAATGGCTGAGGAGCACCTAAAGAAATGTTCAACATCCTTAGTCATCAGGGAAAAATGCAAATCAAAACAACTCTGAGATTCCACCTCACACCAGTCAGAATGGCTAGGATAAAAAACTCAGGTGACAGCAGATGCTGGAGAGGTTGTGGAGAAAGAGGAACACTTCTTCACTGCTGATGGGATTGCAAACTGGTACAACCACTCTGGAAATCAGTTTGGTGGTTCCTCCGGAAATTGGACATAGTGCTAGCAGAGGACCCAGCTATACCACTCCTGGGCATATACCCAGAAGATGCTCCAACATGTAATAAGGACACATGCTCCACCATGTTCATAGCAGCCTTATTTATAATAGCAAGAAACTGGAAACAACCCAGATGTCCCTCTACAGAGGAATGGATACAGAAAATGTGGTACATCTACACAATGGAGTACTACTCAGCTATTAAAAACAATGAATTTATGAAATTCTTAGGGAAATGGATGGAGCTGGAGAATATCATCCTGAGTGAGGTAACCCGATCACAAAAGAACACATATGGTATGAACTCTCTGATAAGTGGATATTAGCCCAGATGATCAGAATACCCAAAATACAATTCACAAACCACAAGAAACTCAAGAAAAAGGAAGACCAAAGTGTGGATACTTCATTCCTTCTTAAAAGGGGGAGCAAAATACCCATCTAAGGAGTTGCAGAGACTAACTATGGAGCACAGACTGAAGGAAGGACAATCCAGAGACTGCTCCACCTGGGAATCCTTCCCATAGTCAATCAACAAATCCAGACACTATTGTAGATGCCAGCAAGTGATGGCTGACAGGAACCTGATATAACTGTCTCCTGAGAGGCTCTGACAGTGCCCAACTAATACAGAAGTAGAGGCTCACAGCCATCCATTGAACTGAGCACAGAGTCCCCATTGAAGGAGCTAGAGAAAGGACTCAAGGAGCTGAAGGGTTTGCAGCCCCTTAGGACAAACAACAATATGAACTAACTAGTACCCACAGAGCTACCAGGGACTAAAACACCAACCAAAGAGTACACATGGTGGGACTAATGGCTCCAGCAGCATATGTATAGCAGGGGATGGCCAAGTCTGTCATCAATGGGAGGAGAGGTCCTTGGCCTTGTGAAGGTTCTATGCCCTAGTGTAGGGGAATGCCAGGGCCAGGATGCAGGAGAGGGTGGGTTGTTGAGCAGGAGGAGTGGGGGAGGGAACAGGGTTTTTCTTTTCTTTTTTTCTTTTTTTTTTTCCAGAGGGGAAACCGGGAAAGGAGATATTATATGACATGTAAATAAAGAAAATATCTAATAAAAATAAATAAAAATAAAGTATTAGAAAAAAGACAAACAAACAAACAAACCTAACTAAAGCATTGACTATGTAGAGACCACAAGTCAAAGCTAACACCAGTAGGGTCTGTCTTGTAGTCTCTTTCTGACTAAGGCCTTAGATTCTTTAATGACCTGAGTGCTCAACATGGAAATGACATTCCTCACCTAAGGCTGCACAGAGCCCTCCCTGCTGGAGGAAGAGCAAGTCTAGGCCTCTTCTGTACAACTGCTTCTGGCAGAGAGGCAAGCGAATCCTGGAGGGCCATGATGGGCTTTTCCGTCTCCTGTATATCTGAATTGATTGCCATTGTTAGGGCTTTATAATTTTTATCATGAAGTATGAGGGCTGAGGCCCCTACGCTAGCAGCTCTGGCCAGTCCTGCGACAAGGAGAGAACCTAGCAGCACCTCGGAAATGGTCACCCTTTTAACCTGTTTGTAGGTGCTAGCTGATTGACAATATCTCCCCTGGAATAATAAGTCACTCTGAGTTCAAGCTGTCCTAGAACATAAAAATCCTCAGGTGTATTTACAACCAGGCCATCAATGCAAGGAGTAAGCTCCAAGGTACGAGCTCACCAAGCATTCTCTGGGGGCAGCATATATCCTGCAACAGTAAGGGCTTACGTTGTGGTTGCAGACATGGTAATAAGCTGGGGGGTGCCTTATTTCCAATGCAGAGTCCTTGTCCGGTAACCATCAGTTCTGTGTTAAATCCAGGGCAAGAGGAGTTAAGTACTGGCAGTCAAATCAGCCTTCCTTCCAGCGACTGTAAACTTGATAATAAGGTTATTGCGTCACCCCGTGGGGATACCCAGATAGTAAGGGGTCTAGTGGCTGGTACAGCAAAGCAGCAAGCAAGCGGGATCAGGAGCACTGGAGTCGCAGTTTCAGCAGATTGACAGGGTGTGGGGATGACTGACCTTCCATGGTTCTTGTGACAGTTCAACTGGAAATCTCCTCTTGCTGGGACTTCAACTGCTGGATCATCTCTCTCTTGGCAGGCTTAACATGGAAGTGGTGTATCCATGTTCTGATCCCGGCCGTCTTCCTTAGCGGTTGTCAGTGTGGTCTGGATCACAGTGTGGGCTGCTTTCCAGCTTGGTTCCAGAGCCTTGTGGTAATGTCTCTTAATCCCGACTTCATCACCTGGTCCGAAGCAATGGGGCTTAGGGAAAGGGCCAGAGTTGCTTCTGGACCCTATGGAAGGGTTCCAAGGATTTTAAAAATGTATATTGGTCATATTCAACTAAGATATCAGACTGGAGGTTAGACAGCATGGGAGGAGGGCCTCCCATATAGGATCTCAAAGGGGTAAGGGGGACCTAAAGTATAGAGGGTGTTCCTATACCTATATAAAGCATAAAGTGGAAGAGATGCCCAGTCATCTGGCAGTTTCAGGGGTTGATTTGATCAAGGGCTCCTTCGGGGTCCAATTCATCCTCTCTACGTTCTCTGAACTCTGGGGTCTGTATGCACAGTGTAATTTCGAATTGGTTCCCAGAACCTGTGCTAGAGATTGAGTTACCTGAGAGATGAGTGCTGGTCTCTGTCAGACCCAAGCAGGGTAGCCAAATGATACCTGGGTATGAGGGCTTCCAGAAGCTTCTTTACTTGGCAGTTTCCTTCTTTGTAGGGTAGGCGTCTACTCATCCTGAAAGGTATCTATAAAAACTAGCAAATACTTATATCCATATGTTCCTTTATATTATTTCTGTATACTCTATTTCCCAATTAGCTCCTGGCCATTGGCTCCTGATTCTGATTCCTGAAGCAGCTCCTTGATCGAGGCCTGAGGAGTTCACCACCTGGCAGGTGGCCCAGTCAGAGATTACCTGATCAACCAAATGTTCTAAATCAAATGTTTCGTACCTGGCCCCCTCACAGAAGTTCCTTCAGTTTTCAATGACCAAGTATGAAGCTTGAGGAATCTGATGGATGAGTTGCTTAGCAAACTCCTTAGGTCCGATGGTGCAGCCTTCAGAGGTCAGCAATCACACATCTCTTCTGCAAACCCCTTGGCATTTTGTCTGATGTTGTTTGTCTTCAGCAGTATATTCAGGGATGGCCAGGAGCACAGGGGGCAGCAAGGCTACTAGGATGTTGGCGACGGAAGGTTGGGCAGCCTCCCTCGCAGCTTTATCAGCTCCCCTGTTCCCTCAGGCTATTTCTCATGTCCCTTTCTGATGCCGCAGGGCAATGAATTATGGCCACTTTGAGAGGAAGCCATAATGTCTCCAATAAAACAAGTATTTCCTTCAGCAGTCAGTAATCCCATCTGCTGTAAGCGTAAATGTTAGCCATGGCTCCTTTTGGCAGTTTTAAAGCCTGGGTTAGAGCCTTTAGTTCAGCTTTCTGGGATGAAGTTCCCAGCAGCAAAGCAGTTGCCCAAATAAGAGTCCAAGTCCACTACCGCCACCCCTGCAAATATGACTCTATTCTGAATGAAGCTGCTCCCATCCATGAGGTAGATACACTCTACGTCTGGCCAGGGTATATCAGTCAAGTCCGGCCTGATGTTCTAGATATGCCCCAGAACTATAGAGCAATCTTGCTGCACTTCTGAGAACAGGTCAGGTAGCAGGGTGGCTGGGTTTAGGGCAGATAATGGGTTATATCTTACGTGAGGGGGATTCAAAAGTAGAGCCTGAGAGTGCACCAGTCTGGGGTTAGACAGCCACCAGCTGGGTAGATTCTTGAAGGTCCTCTCAATAGCATGAGGGTGGTGATAGCAAATTCCTGTCCCATGGCCAGCATCCTTGATTAGCAGGGCAGTAGCAGCTATGATCTGGAGGCAAGCTGATCATTCTTGGGCCACCAGGTCTAGTTTCTTAGATAAATAAGACATAGGTCTTTTCTATGGTCTCAAAGTTTGGGTGAGCACCCCCTTTGTGACCTCCTTTCTCTGATCCACACACAGGCAAAAAGGTTTGTGAATGTTCAGGAGAGCCAAGGCCAGCACCTCCAACAAGGTCCTTCATAGAGACTTAAAAGACATGTCCACCTCAGGGGTCCAGTCTCTTCTTGCAAGCCCTTGGTGGCCTCATATAATGGTTTGCCTATCCCAGAGAACCCTGCCACCCAAAGTCTACATACCCCAGCAGATCCCAGAAATTCCCATACTTGCCTTCAGGTTGATGGACCTGTAATGCTAAGGATGATCTGCTTCCCGGCTTCTGACAACATGCATTAGCCAGCCCCGCCCCCATGAATATGTACCCCAGATAGGTGACCTCAAGTTGAAAAAGCTGAACCTTCTTAGCAGATTCTTGGTAGCCAGGCTGTCGCAGCTCCTGTAGCAGGTTTCCTGTGGCTTCCAGGTACCTGCACCCCCTCTCCCAAAATCTAGATTCCATTTCCATACTGGAGCACAGTTCTTTGGGGATGAATCCACCAGTAATCACCTAAGTCCTCTTAAAGTGCCTCCTCAAAGAGGGTTGGTGAGTTCCTGAAACCTTGAGGAAGGCCTGTCCTAGTCAGTTGTCTCTTGAAGCCTCTCTCCAAATCTTGACATTCAAAAGCAAATGGAGGCTGGATTTTGGGTGCCAGAGTCAAGTCACAAAGCCATTCAGTGGCTGAAGCTTCCAACAGATGTCAGGGGCACATTGGTTAACTGAAGCCATATTCATATACTCTCTGGCTTCTGGGTCAAAAGGAGTATAGGTCCTATAGGCTATAAAAAGTCTTTCTAAGGAAGTTAATTCTGTACCATAGAACTCTATAACCAAATACCACTAGGAGAGAGATGGCCTCCCAGGAGTGCAGACATGCTTGTGAGCACTTCTGCTCAGACGGACCCATCCGGAGCCCTCAAGTCACAGGAACTCATAAAGGATCCTCCCAGTTTCCATCTGCACTCCAGAGCTGACCCTGTGCCATAGCACTCCATACCCAAATTCCTCCTGGAGAGAGCTGGTCTCCCAGGAGTACTGACACACAGGTTTGCAGAAGCTACAAGCCACAGTCAGAGACAGCAAAACCAGCTAACACCAGAGATAACCAGATGACTAGAGGCAAGGGAAAGAACATAAGCAACAGAAACCAAGGCTACTTGGCATCATCAGAACCCAGTTCAGCCTCCTCAGCAAGCACTGGGTACCTCAACACACTGGAAAAGCAAGACTCTGATTTAAAATCGCATCCCAAGATGATGATAGAGGATGTTAAGGAAGACAAAAATAACTCCCTTAAAGAAATACAGGAGAACACAGGTAAACAGCTAGAAGCCCTTTAAGAGGTAACACAAAAATCCCTTAAAGAATTATAGGAAAACACAACCAAACAGGTGAAGGAATTGAACAAAACCATCCAGGATCTATAAATGGAAATAGAAACAATTAAAAAAAAATCACAAAGGGAGAGAACCCTGGAGACAGATTACCTAGGAGAGAGATCAGGAGCTATAAATGCAAGCATCACCAACACACTACAAGAGACAGAAGAGAAAATCTCGGGCACAGAAGATACCATAGAAAACATTGACATAACAGTCAAAGAAAATGCAAAATGCAAAAACCTCCTAACTCAAAACAACCAGGAAATCTAGGACACAATGAGAAGACCAAACCTAAGGATAATAGGTATAGAAGAGAGTGAAGATTCCCAATTTAAAGGGCCAGTAAATATCTTCAACAAAATTATAGAAGAAAACTTCCCTAACCTAAAGAAAGAGATGCCCATAAACATATAAGAAGCCTACAGAACTCCAAATAAATTGGACCAGAAAAGAATTTTTTCCCATCACATGATAGTCAAAACACCAAATGCACTAAACAAAGAATACTAAAAGCAGTGAGGGAAAAAGTTCAAGTAACATATAAAGGCAGACCTATTAGAATTAAGCCAGACTTCTCACCAGAGACTATGAAAGCTAGAAGATCCTGAGCAGATCTCATACAGACCCTAAGAGAACACAAATGCCAGCCCAGACGACTATACCCAGCAAAACTCTCAATTACCATAGATGGAGAAACCAAAATATTCCATGACAAAACCAAGCTTATACAATATCATTACACAAATCCAGCGCTACAATGGATAATAGATGGAAAACACCAACACAAGGAGGGAAACTACACCCTAGGAAAAGCAAGAAAGTAATCTTTCAACAAACCCAAGAGAAGATAGCCACACAAACATAAAAATAACATAAAAAAATAACAGGAAGCAAAAATCACTATTTCTTAATATCTCTTAACATCAATGGACTTAATTCCCCAATAAAGAGACATAGACTAGATATGTAAACAGGACCCAGCATTTTGGTGCATACAGGAAATGTACCTTAGTGTCAAAGATAGATACTACCTCAGAGTAAAGGGCTGAAAAACAATTTCCCAAGCAAATGGTCCCAAAACCAGCTTGAGTAGCCATTCTAATAGCGAATAAAATTGACTTTCAACTAAAAGTTATCAAAAAAGATAAGGAAGGACACTTCATACTCATCATAGGAAAAATCTCCCAAGAAGAACTCTCAATTCTGAACATCTATGCTCCAAATGCAAGGCCACCCACATTCATAAAAGAAACTTTACTAAAACTCAGAGCACACATTACACCTCACACAATAATAGTGGAAGACTTCAACACCCCACTCTCTGCAATGGACAGATCATGGAAACACAAACTAAACAGACACAGGGAAACTAACAGAAGTTATGGACCAAATGGATTTAACAGATTATCTATAGAACATTTTATCCTAAAACAAAAGAATATACTTTCTTCTCAGCACCTCATGGTACCTTCTCCAAAACTAACCATATAATCGATCATAAATCAGGCCTCAACATATATAAGAAAATTGAAATAATCTCATGCATCCTATCAGATCACTATGGACTAAGGCTGGTCTTCAACAGAAAACAACAGAAAGCCCACATGCACATGGAAGCTGAACAACATTCCACTCAATGATAACCTTGTCAAGGAAGAAATAAAGAAAGAAATTAGAGACTTTAGAATTTAATGAAAATGAAGGCACAACACACCCAATCTTATGGGACGAAATGAAAGCAGTGCTAAGAGGAAAACTTATACCTCTAAGTGCCTCCAAAAAGAAACTGGAGAGAGCATACACTAGCAGCTTAACAGCACACCTGAAAGCTCTAGAACAAAAAGAAGCAAATACACCCAAGAGGAGTAGACAGCAGCAAATAATCAAACTCAGGGCTGAAATCAACCAAATAGTAACAAAAAGAACTATACAAAGAATCAACCAAACCAGGAGCTGGTTCTTTGAGAAAATCAACAAGATAGATAAACCCTTAGCCAGACTAACCAGAGGGCACCGAAACAGTACCAAATTAACAAAATCAGAAATGAAAAGGGAGACATGACAACAGAAACTGAGGAAATTCAAAAAATGATCAGATCCTCCTACAAAAGCCTATATTCAACAAAACTGGAAAATCTGGATGAAATGGACACTTTTCTAGACAGATACCAAATACCTACATCAGGATCATATATCTAAAGAAGTAGAAGTGGTCATTAATGGTCTCCCAATCAAAATAAGCCCAAGACCAGGTGGGTTTAGTGCAGAATTCTATCAGACCTTCAAGGAAGACCTAATATCAATACTCTTCAAACTATTCCACAAATTAGAAACAGAAGGAACACTACACAGTTCATTCTATGAAGCCACAATTACGCCATGTATTCTCCCTTGGAGATGGAACAGTTTCCGTATAATCAGGAACTTGTCACAATTTCCTTTCATAGAGGACTTCATAAGAGACTTTTTTCACCAGGGTGGTGGCACATGCTTTTAATCCCAGCACTTTGGAGGCAGAGGCAGGTGGATTTCTGAGTTCAAAGCCAGCCTGGTCTACAGAGTGAGTTCCAGGACAGCCAGGGCTATACAGAGAAACCCTCTCTTGGAAAACAAAACAAAACAAAACAAAATAAAAAGTTCCAAATAGGTTTTAAAAACTGGCTTAGTGCATATTACTTTTAGCTCCAGAAGATATTATGTATATTTAAGAGGCATTTAACTATTATAAATCATTTTGATGACT